>MPNW01000008.1:220405-232757 GCA_011800805.1 Hirudo medicinalis
GATGGTGATGATGATGTTGATGATGTTGATGGTGGTGGTGATGGTGATGATGAGGGGGATCACGTGCCCGGGGAACCGGCAATTGTTTAGGACGAGCACGGTCTTGAAATATCGTAATCAGTTACTCAAAGTTTACATTTTAAAAAGATATTTCCGAATGACCAACAACTCCAGGTCAATTTTGAATTCCTCTGCAGATTTTCTTCGCCAAATGCTTGCAAAGACATGAATTAACAACCGAGGAAGTCCTCTGAGTTTTGAAGTGAAAGCACGTAAATCATGTCAACAGGCACCTCTAAAGGAAGGACTTCACAGCAAGCACGAACGTAATAAATATTCCCCATAATTTATTTTATTTGTAGATGTTAAATCAAAAATCCCCTTTATTCAACTTGTGTCAAACCTTTGTGAGATCTTCAACGCTTGTGATGAAATCGAAAAATATCGAAAAATTCAAAAATCAAAATCAGACAAAAAATCTACCATTAAATTGGAAATACATGTAATATCTTAAATTATTTGCAATAAATCGAGGTGTTTGATAATCACATTAAAATGTCATCATATATTGTAATACAATGTGATACAAGTTACCCGGCCGCGCGTTGCCGCTGCTCAGTCATGTTAAATGGAAAAAAAGAACATCAAAACAATCGAACTCATAAACATACAAACATACAAACATACAAACATACAAACGTTCATTTTTATAGATTTGAAATATAAATTTTTATAAATTAATTTGATTTAATTTTATCGCTTTATAAATTGAGAAACTTTCAAGAGCTGGTTATATGGAAAACAAATATGTAGACAAACGTTCATTTTTATTTTATAGTTATTATTATTACATAATTAAATGTTTTAATTGCTATTTTACACTTACAAACCAATACATAAAAACGAGCAGAACGATTTTATAAAATTTTGAATACGTATTTAAAATCCACTCAAAATGACTTCCAATCACATTGAAGCAGATTTCACACTCACCTCCAAACTCTCTCGGAGATACTGACACTCTCAGAATGCCACCCTGACACCACCAAAAAGGAGGTCTGGGGCATTGAAATGGTCGTATTCCTGCCATTGTCCCAGATTGTGATTGGGTCGTACTGGTTTAATCAACTCGGGTGAGATCCTAATTGATGAGGAGTTTTGATTCGTTGTTACTTTGCAACAATAGGCCCTTTATGTTGCTCTTATAAAAACCGCTTGTGACGAACAACAGACTAAGTATGCAAGGAGAATGGTAAGTACAACTATTTGATATTTGGACTATAACGTATTTAACGACGTGGTTTACCAGTTCAGTTGTGGCTCGTTTGTCTACCGATTGGGATTTTATAATTATCAGTGGTTATCATTATACGGAATTCATTTCAAAAATATAACTTTTAGAGACTCAGTGTTATACAAGTGCTAGCGGTGTTTGCTTGTGTCCATCTATCGACTTCTTCCAAGATAGATGAAGGTAATACTCTTTCTTAACAGCATTATCCAAGTAACATTTCCAATGATTGGTGTAATTAGAACTTTTAAGTTTTTTTTTAAATTAGTATTAGCAGGGTAACCTTTTCGTAGTGAAATTTAGCAGCCTCAATATTCTGGGGTTATTACCGTGAATAAAACCATTTGTGGTGCAAGGATATTGCTGTGTAGCAGATCATCTAAAGCTGTTGAAAGTTGGATATCGTTGCAGTTAAACCAAGATGGATCTACAACGACAACAAACACAACACAAATTCGTTACCGGATTCCATCGAATTCGACCTTGAACTTGAAAGTGGTAAAATTACCTTGAATCTCATCAAGCAATCGACGGAGTCTTTTGAACCGCCTCTGGTAATAACAGATTTGAAAGACCAAAGTTCAAGTTTGAAACTCCACAAAGAAGTTAGTTTTGCTAAGTTTTCACTAAGTAAAATGCAATTCTCTTTATAGGATATTTTTAGGTACAAAATCAGAATTAAAACATAGTTTGAAAAAATGTAAATTTTTCAACAATATATTTCTTAAAATTTGATATCCAAAGTTCACTGGCGCCTACAAAGATCCGTCTTTCGATGCCTCAGCTACTGTGACCGTCAAGAAGACAGGCGGAACCAAAGAAACTTACTATGTGAGTCATTAACCACAGCATTACCCATGACGACATTGCAATAAAATTTCNAGATCCGTCTTTCGATGCCTCAGCTACTGTGACCGTCAAGAAGACAGGCGGAACCAAAGAAACTTACTATGTGAGTCATTAACCACAGCATTACCCATGACGACATTGCAATAAAATTTCAATAAGTGACAAGTAATTCATAAATTCATAAATTTTCCCAATAACTATAATCGTTTGAAACACTTCGAACAACATCATGTCAATTAGGTTTTCGAATGAAACATAGATATACACTTTTAATAAATTTATCTGAATTTCTAATCCATATTCAACAATGCATCAATCAGATGATCACATTCATTCATGACGACAAATCAGTCTCCTTGGGACCACGAGCCATCTTCATGAACGATCCACCTCTGAACGACGCAAAGGAAGACGCATTTGAAGGGGACAAGGAAATCGAAACCAATCTTCTCGACGTTGATGGCGTCCTTCACTCAATCTTTGAAAGCCCATCAATAGAATCAATGCAGAACAGAAACATGGATGAAGGTAGATTTCCGAGCAGTGTTTGCTTATTTTGAATTATAATATATTGTAATTAATAAGGAAGATGTTGCACAATTGTTGAACACAATTGTTATTTTTCAGATTACGTGAGTGATGAAGTAAAAGATACGAGGATTAAGAAAAGATTCGCAAACACAGATTTAAAGAAGAGACTGATGACTGTTGAAATATTCACAATGATGGATTATTCTATTTATAGGAAGTGAGTTGTTTGTTTGATAAAACAACAGACAGATCTAACAGTTGAGACTTTTTGTGAATCATCCAAGCGTTGTTTAAGATTCTTTGATGAAAGTAAAGCCACGACTGACAAAGAAAAGAGTGAAGATGCGGTTAAAACCATCATATTCATTTTCACCCACATCATGGAAAAAGTAGGTGGTTGAATTATTTTAAGACAACAAGTTCCAATCAACAGTTACTCGCATTTCTAACTCTACGATTGGCCTCTCTTCTCCTAAGTCAACTTCTTCGATGTTATTCGCAATAGGAATGGATTATATTAACTATTTGTTAACCATATTGCGTTTGATGGTAGTACATTAATTTAAATATTTAAAAATTCAATATTTTGCTGTGAAAAGGTAAGGAATATTTTTGAAAGAATTGAGATAGAACACTTGAAGATCACCACCAAGTGGATTGGAACATTTGTATCAAAAGTTGGTGATTTGCGAATTAAAATAACAACTTTCATACATGATTATCTATAAATGACATAGGAAATGTTAAAGAATTGCCAAATTTTAAATTGAAATAATCTACAAATTATCAATTCATTCATTCATCAATTCAATCTATCAATCATTCGTTCGGTCATTTATTCGGTTCAAATAAATTAATTTTTCAGAAATCGGATGACATACCGTTCATTGAAAATTTATTAGTTGATAACAGCACTATTGAAGGTGATTTTTATTGGCATATGTCCAATTGGATACTTAATTCAAAGAAACAACAAAATGAGAAATTCGAATTTCCAAAATATGACTTCCTCGCCCTATTCACAAGGTTGTTACACTTGTTGCAATGGCATCTGATGCACGCTTTCATTACGTACGAATAGTAATATAACAATGTGTTGGGCAAATCAAATCCTTTTCAACTGAGATTAATTCACACCCTATTTTAAACTAATTTACAATATTCCAGTCACAAAATGATATTCAAAGGAGCGGAAAAGTTAGGCAGGACAACAAAGGGTGGTATTTGCGGTAATTTCAGCCACGCCATTATCAGATTCCACAGATTCACTGAAACTATAATAATCACAGCACATGAGCTAGGACATTCGTAAGTTTAAAATAAAATATTAATTTTTATCGAATATTATTGGATTTGTTGTTCATTGTGGTGATCGATGAGTGATGTGGTAAAAAATCTATAAATTATTTACGTAATTTATGTATATATATATATAAAGTCATATATACTATGATAATATACACGATACAATTACTAATAATAAGTCGTGTAATTTTCGAAAGACTGGGCATGTTTCACGAATGTATAGAGAATTGCAACAGTAGCAACATCATGGCCCCTAAATTAGTGGATTACACGAATGACGACCGTCAGAAATCATATTTCTTCTCAGAAGTTTCAATTGAAAGCATGTTATATCAAATTGCTCATGTGGATGGGTGAGTTAAGATTGAAGTCAGCAGAAAACATTTTTTCTAGTGCTGCATTTGAATTTAAGAAAATTAAGTTAATAATAAAAACTCATAAATTTTGAGAATGCCTTTACAATAATTGTTAATTTCTTTATACTAACTATGAATAAGTTGTTTCACGAAGTTTTAATCCTTATAATTAATATAAATTGATTTTGATAATTATAAAATTTAGTATTTAATATTTTTGCGTAAATGTAATGAAATACGTTGTATCAATTAGCAGATTTTATTGCTGAAAACCTCCACAACATAATTTTTAGATTTAAAAGGAACTGCTTAAAGAACGAAGTGAATGATTTCAAAATTCCAGAGACAGACATCTTTTTAGATTTGTACCCAGGCCAAATATACGATCCTGATGACCAATGTAGAATCGCCAACGGTCCCAACTCTCTTTACGAAGGAGTAAGAAATCGATATGAAACTAAAGATATGTAAATTCGTGATAAATTTAAAATTAATCTAAAATACCTGCAATTTAGTTTCGTTAAATGTTGAATGGGGTTTATTTACTTTCTAATAACATTGAAATATTAAGGGCGACGAAGCTTTGTGTCAGGTCCTGAGATGTACCCATGGAAAAAAGTTGGGGGCATTAGATGGAACCCCCTGTTCAAATGGGGCTTGGTGTCGCAGGGGGAATTGTACGAAAGATCTCAGGGCTCCTAGTTCCCCAGGTGAATAAAAAGAGTATATTTCTAAAATATCAAAAGTTTATATCTGGTAATAACAGGGACCAGGAGAAGGGGGAAGTGCCAAGGGTTGGCAATTTATTATGGCCCCCAAGGGTCATAGAATGCTATAATCGGTTATGAAATGTAATATAATCTAAGTATTACGTAACAATATCACTCATGCATCATACCTAGTCAACTGCACTGTTTATAAAATACTTGATTATAAGGCATAGAAATTACAGAAATATCTGTGGGTAATCAAGGATCCGATTGGAGTTAACATCGAATCTAATTAACAATATTTCAATAAACAAAAGTGTGAAAATATCATTATGACACTTGACCTAATCCTATACAAACAGATGGCTGTATCTACGGAGATTACAAACTAACGTTTAAAAATCCAAATCCCGCCATAAAGAAGAATGTCCGATGCACAGATGCAATCAAAAAACCAGATTTGTGCAATTCGAAGACATTCAAACAACGTTGTTGCGCATCATGTGCTGGCAACCTGATCAGGAATGGAGGTAAAAATGTATTTCAAAATGAAAATTAGTGAGAGTAATAATAAGAGATTACATTAACAAATAAATTCAAATTATGTAATCTTTTTAGATTTATTATTCCTTTAAGTTAGTAATTGTTTCCGCAAACAATAAATGTGTTTAAGTCCATTTTTAATAAATGTTTATAATTAATCCCTTTGAGGTGCTGTTTTGTTTGGCAACAGGTTGTCAAGACATCATACAGAAATGTCGAGATCTGAAACCGAGAGACTGTTATTATGGTTACTACGCCACCGCCTGTTGCAAAACATGCAGTGCCCTCGTCCAGAACTCGTCAAATATCAACTGCCTCTATGGAGACAGAGGAACAGACTGCTCGGTCCTCGCACCTGAAGTGTGTCACCTCTCAACTCATTTCTGTTGCCAAACTTGTGTCAGATATTTGTCACAAAAGAAGACCATTGACCCAGGTACCCCAACCATCCCTCTATCCCTCCTTTAAATATATCAGTTTGTGCAAATGCGTGTTTCGCATAAGTGGACAGTTACCCCTAATTCAGTTATCACAACGAAGATATCAACATTTCTGCTTCCTATGATTGCTAATGCAACCAACCAAATTATTCTTTTCAGATTCTTGTGAACAAGGAGATTTCGATGGCACATTATCATGCCAAGGAGTTTTGGGCCAACCATTGCTAGCAGATTGCAAGGCTTTGGTCAATCATAATCCGAATTTCTGTAACGATGGAATATTTAAGAAATACTGTTGCTCTTCTTGCAGAGGTGTAGAAGGTGAGTGAAGATATTCCTTCATTTAATATTATAATATTGTATTTATAAATAACCACACTTTATAAAAGATTTTAGTGACATCTGGCAATTAATGATTGATAATTTTGCAAAATCAGTCAATGTTAACAGATTTATTTCTTATTCAGATAACTGCAAAAGTGATGTGGGCTTGGTGAAATACCTCTCAAAGAATTTCTCTTGCAGAGAACTAGTCGAACACAACCCTAGATTGTGTGAAACGGAAACAATGAAGAACAGATGCTGCAAATCATGTGGACGACTTACTGTCAGGCCTTTGAAATTTGCATAGTTGATATTTCTGGGTTTAAGATTTAATTTCTAAATTTAATAAAATTAATTTCGCAAAGCAAGAATATCTTTTCGCAGCCACTTATATAAATTGAAATATCATCAAGTATTTAGTTTTGTCAGATGCTTTTATTTCTTAAAAAGGTATTACCTGATAATTAAGCAGCTTACCAACTTGAAATTCAACAATTTAACATTTGGAATGTTTTTAATTATCGCTAATATTTGTAATAGACAAACTACTTTCAATTTGTCTAAATTTTTCCTTAGATAAAAATTATTTAAAATATTCAACAAAACGTTCCACAGAGTTGTGCAATTTCAATAGAGAGCTTTAGAACCTATGTATGCCGGGCAGTCCAATATTGATCATGTCAGATATTTGTCTAAGCACTTCTAAATTTAGTTACCTTACTGTTCGTTGTGTAGGTTTTTGGTCTTGGCGGATTGAACATTTTATCCTGTTTACCGTAATTATAGGTATTGGCGAAATAAGAAGTGGTAGTTGAAAAATTGGGCTTATAAAATATTTTGTTCGAATAACCATGCTTTGAGTTGTTATTCATGATACCTGTATATTCAAATAATTATGACCATAAACGTGTCATTATGATGACCACATTCTAACTTTTGATGTCTTAATATGTCATAAAGTTTGAGTCGAGAACTGAATAGTTGAAAACAACTTGCACAAGTGTTGCAATCGACAGGTATTAAAATCAATTGTTCGCTAAGTGCCTTACGAATGCACATTGTTTCACCTCAGTTCCAATATTTGCCGAAGTTGTGAAATTTTAAAGTTATTAAAAAAATAAATTGATTAATTAATTAACCGATCATATGTTATTATCAATTATTATTATAATTTTTAAATTTAAAAATTATTTAGATTGTTCACAAAAATCGCAGGCTACAAAGTTAAATTTCCCTGTGACTCTATATAGAAGTCTCTCTAAGCGGTTCTAAGGGACAAGTAATCGAAGTAATCGGTAATAAGTTATCGGCTCTTATCGATTAGAGCCGTGTAAAAATCAATATTAGAGCAAATAAAAGGCTGGAGGCAGTTGAGGTTTGCCACGTCTTGTGAAAGGTGAATTTTGCGTTCGCTTCTTATGTTTTCGTTGCTTTATTTCTCTGCATTTCTCGTATTTAAATTATTTTAATTTCAAATTTTTGCAGATGTTTCAATCCAAAAGTATGTTGGTATTGGTATATTCAGTGTTTGTCTGGGCACATGGCGCATCCATGAAAGCTGATGGAGAAGTTCAACAAGCTCCACAGACAGTGCTTCCGACCGTGGAACCCAGAGAGCCTGTTCAGAGTAAGTCAAAGTTATTGTAAGTAAGTCATTGTTATTAGATTTTATTATTTATTATTTGTTACATTTAAAAACATTATTTTACATAATGTTATCATTATATGATTTTTATTACGATTATTATTACAATTTTTATGTTGCTGCAATTCGATAACTGCTAACTTTGCCATCGAGAATTCTTTTTTTTATAAAAATAGACCTATTTTTGAATAAATAATAATACTTATTAATAACTAACATTTTATTTAGACATTAATATTTCTGATGTAAAATAATTTATTCACAGTCCTGCCTCTGGAAATGTGCAGCCTGGTCATCCCAGTGGACAAGGATTCAGTGCTGATAGATCTGGTCAAGGAATCAGAAGAAGTTGAGGACAGAAGAATTGTCCTCAAAGGACAGCAGGTCACCTGTATGAGAGGAGAAGAGGAGGTTAGAAAAACTAACTTAATAATTTGATATTTGATTTTAATTTCAGTTATAATAAACTATTTTTGCAAATATAACTTAGAGTGTTATATTTGATGTGGTCGAACATAATGCCGATTATAGTTTCAAATTAGTTTTCCGAAACTTGGCTCATAACTTTTAACATTCAAATAAAATTAAACATTGTTAAATTATGCTTCATATTTTGTTTTAAGGCGGCGGAGAGATACGTGGATCATAACTCTGGGGCAGAGGCTCTGTTTGTCAGCCACATAAGCGGAGGAATGCTGACCAAGAGCCTAGTTAGTCATCACAACAAAAACAATGCTTCGATATTTTAAATCAATATTTAATCAACTTCGCACCAGGTTTTGCTGTTCACGCACAATGGCAGCGAGTACTCCGTGGAACCCCTTTGGGGGAAGTTGAGCAATTGCGTTGCCAAGGAAGGAGGGCTGCAGCCATTGGAGTCCTTTGTCATATTTGGGGGAATGCATTTCCTCTTCGTTGACATTGACCCCCGTGATGGTAAATAACTTTCCTAAAATTTATACTGTGGTCTACTTAATCACTAATTAAGTATTGATAAAAAAAAGACATTGTTAACGAATACTTTGCTCAGTTGATCAGAACATCGTTGTCAACGTTCATTAGTTAGCCATCATCCATTGCACTTGGACAATTCTTTGATTGTTGAACAAATCGAAATAGAATTAATAATAATAATAATAATAATAATGTCATAATTTTAATAACATTGGAAACTTGTCTGTTTCAGGCGATGTTGATCCAGTTTCACAGTTGTGGACTACAACGGAGGAGGGACCTGTGATCCCTGAACCTCCAAAAGTGGGGCTCGTGTTTGCCATCGTCTTCGGCATGCTGCTTTTCTTCCTTGCAGCCTTCTGCTGCTGGTGTTGTTGCTGCAAGGTGGGCACGACATTATTTTAAAAAAAGCATTATTAAAGTATTTATAAATGTATTTATAAAATTGGTATTAAGGAATTTTTTTACATGTATTTTTAAATATGATTTTTAAATATGAAGTGAATGAGTTCTTAACAGTACGAATGTCTTATATTCTTTTATTTTTTACTTTGTATTTCAGCGATCTTCCTACAACAACTTGTGAATCAATGAAGTTGATTTTGGAGCGTCCTTCGTGAAACTAGGTTTCATGATAACATTAGTCATTGGGCATTTATTCTGTTTTCCAAATTCATTGACGCTGTTAAAAGCGATTGATTGCTATAAGTCACCTTGATGTGATTTGTTATCTAATGTTACGAAAAATAAAACTTGAAGAACTCAATCTCACTTTTCTAGATATTCGAAAAGCAAATACTTCAAGGATTTGGGAGGAAACTTTAACTTCCAAAATAACAAATACTTTGAGCTGTCGAATTGATGTGAAACAATTGTAAAGGCTCGCCGAAACAAAGCAAACCAACTTTAGATTTAAAAAATATTATTAATTAATTAACTAATAGCCCAAGAAATAAAAACAATTCAATGAGCTAACATAAATTAAGAAAAAAGGCACAAATATACATTTAATAAAGTAAAGTATTCATATTCAAATCAGATTCAAATTCAATTGCCGGGCCCTTGTGCATTTTCTTCTCCTGCATGTTTATTCGTCCACCATGTAAATGTAAAATGTAAATGTACTTCATTTATATAGCGCCATATGCATAGCGTCAGAGGCGCTTCTTGTCAACCATTTATATAGCGCTCCTTCCCAAGGACGCTTGCGGCAGTGCAGGCTGAGTTTCGAACACGACACATTACGACTGTTGCCATTACCGTCGCATGCAAGAACGTAACCCATTCGGCCAACCTGCACATAGTAGTGTAATCATTTTTCTCGAAATTATTATAATCATGAATTAATTATACAATTATGTTCAGTATAATTAAAGTACTGTACGAATTACTGTACTGTAAATGTACTGATTTTTGCGATGGCCCATCAACGTGGTCCTGTCGTGTTGTATCGCATACAAATCTTTATTAAGTAACAAAAATCACACAAAGGAACCATGACCGGAATCCAGAGCCAGAAAATCAGAATCCCACGGAGCCAAAAAACTTGTAGGTAAGAATAAATAAACTAGTTAGTACTAGCGGTTTAGTGGCTTTTAGACTTGACTTGAGTCAGTACACAAAGATGATTCCATACCAAATGTTATTTTCAATTTTTGTTTGCAAGCTTTATTCCTCACAAATATATTACTTTATTATATATAATAATATAGCAATAATATGCAATATTATATTTTCCGTGCACAGAGGCGATAAGAAGTTTATGCAAGAATATGAATGGAAATTAGCAAACTTAAACAAGTAAATAATATGAAAGTATTTATAAATTTAAAAAATATTTAAAAATATATGAAAGTCGTTTTGTCGGTTAAGATGTAAAGTGATGTAAGGCGACGAATTCGGGTTGTTTTCGGAATGTTTAAGAAAGTTTGCAATTTATTTTAAATAATTTTGTTAAGTTAATAATCTTCTTGATTTGTGCACAGTTAGACGCACAATTAATGCATAATTTTTATTTTTTGAATGTAATAATAATGATAATAGTTAATTTATAATGCGCCATTTGCATAGCGTCAGAGGCGCTTTGTCTCATCGTTAGCTTCGTGTTGGTGTCCTGAACTGTAAATCAATCAGAAATTCACACACCAAACACGCTAAGAGGAGTCACTTTTCGCCTTCATAACCAACTTCCACAATTTTCCAAAAATTCCACTCATGTCGCGATGTGGATACTTGCGGTAATGTCAGGCAGAATGTCAGTTTTCTTTGCACTCTCCACGAATTTCGGTAGTTGAGGTCAAAAAGACTTAAGCAAATGTCATGAGTAATAATCTGGTCATCTGATAACAATCACACTGCTAATTAATTAAATGATAAAAGTCAACTGACAATATCATTTGGGGGCTTGATGCCACCTGGTGACAAATCGTGAATATATTGAAATTACACTTAGAAATTTATTTTGACTTAATTCAATGACACTGATTGGTCGGAGGTTAAAATCGTTAATTCGCAAAAATATTATCAAATTAGTAATTATTAATGAGCGAAATTATTAAATAAAACTGTAAATTATGTATTTTTATTAAAATACAAATTATTTCTAGGCACGCTGACAACATTGAATAAATTCTCTTCAATTTATTCACACGCAAAAGCGTATTCGTTAGGCGTAGATGAGTACCAGGTACCCATGTGAAAGAGTTTTGTAACTGTCACTGCAATCAGACCAACCACTAAGAGGATGATCTTCGTAATAAACCAATCAATCAAGAAATCTTGAACTGTCTCCTTGTTGTTGCAAATTATATCGCAGTTTTCAAGGGGCTTAATTCCAAAACCCCAGTCGAAGAGTCCCCTTTTGACGGCACTTGTTTCAATGCTGCCTCCTGATGAGTCTAGCCTCGAGGCACTCGGACAATTGGTCACTGCCACCTTCTCGGTGACCTCGATCTTGTCTTGTCCAGTTGGAGGATGGATCTCGAATTCGTGCACGAGAGCGAAGCAAACAAGAAGAGTTCCTGACGCGCCAGTATTTCCCCGAGGCATGACCTTTTGCCTGTGTATGGGTGCAATTTTGATCTTGAAATTTCGTTCAAAACTCTGGAAACAAATTTATTGAGCTGGTTTTGCAAATTCTCATCAAGGAGAGCGTGGATGATGGTGATGGAGTTGATGCGGCTGAGATATTTTCAATTGTTGTGCATAAATTATGCATTTACAAATAATAAATAAAACATTTTCATTTCATTTTTATTTCAATTTTATTTCATTTTTGTTCAAATTCTCCGCAATTTTTCAAGAAAATTAATAATTAATTTAAAAGCATTTAAACAATTTTGTCCCGAATAACGAAAATATGATTTTAACGCGAATGTAGCAAATTGTCAACATGGAGTCAAGGT
>MPNW01000009.1:1091-12009 GCA_011800805.1 Hirudo medicinalis
CAGCAGGATTATTGCGTAAGCGTGGTATTTACAGTTAATACCACTCAGTTGATAACTGAATATTTGCTGGAACATCCCAACAATAAACTCGGCATAAATTAAGCCCCGTCGTTTATTACAATATATTGATATAATCGAGTAATGTCACGGAGACAATTCAATTCAATGGAGCGTAACGTGTTCCCATTTCAATTATGCAATTACAATAAGAAATTCATCCTGGGTGGATATAAATAAACTATTATTAATAATTAAAGTATGTAATCAATTTGAACAACACGTGGTGATAGTTAGGTGATGACAGTTAGGTGATGATAGTCAGGTGATGATAGTCAGGTGATGATCGTTAGGTGATAATAGTTAGGTGATGATAGTCAGGTGATGATCGTTAGGTGATGATAGTCAGGTGATCATTGTCAGATGATGATAGTTAAGTGATGATAGTTAGGTGATGATAGTCAGGTGATGATAGTTAGGTGATGATAGTCAGATGATAATAGTCATGTGGTGATAGTCAGGTGATGATATCCAGGTAATAATAGCCGCATAACATGAAGATGGAGCTCTAGGCAAGTGGATGTTGCCGGTTTAAAAGGCCTGACAGGCACACAACGTTCACTTCGCAGGACCAACTTATCGGACCAAGACAAGCGCCATGAGTGAGTTGATTAAAATAATAACATTGTTATTTATCAATTAATAATTATCTTTTTAATTCATTCATTCATTCAATCATTCATTCATTTATTTATTTATTCATTTTATATTCATTTCAATTTCTAAAAGGTTTCTTTTCTCTCAAATTGTAGATTTATATTCTCTGGTCATCCTTTATTTAATTTCCTTCTTTCTAAAAATCGGATTTGCTTGCATTGAATGAATTCCAATTCAATACCGTGAAGTTGACAAAAAACAAATTGAGATTGATTTCTTTTTTAAAGTTTTAAATCAATTCATTGAAATATCTCAAAATCCATAAAAAACATTTAATTTCCAAAGTCGGCAGTTTTACGGAGAGATTGTTGAATGAGTGAGTCATTGAATCATTACTTCCGAAAGAAGCAGTCCTTCAGAGGCGGTGAAGAAAAACAGCTTAGAAGTCATTCCTGACCTCAAAAGAAAAGATCTTTGCAGAAACAATTTGTAATATTTCTAAGTGGCGGGAAAATCCCCACTTGCGTGACTTTTATTGCTTCCCCTGTTGATCAGGGATGCAATTAAGAAAATATAAGACTTATTTTCTTTTTTCTATGAGTGAATGGATGGATGGACAGGTGGGCGGTTGGATGGACAGCCGAATGGATGGATGACAATAATTGAGGAACGGTTTATGAACTAATTAAAATCCATGCTTCGGTGGACACACGACAAACGCCTGTCAAGAGCAATCAGATAAAATCTCGAGATTTCGATGAAGACGGATGCCTCCTGAATGACGTCACAATCGTTGCCATGGTTGCTATGAAGTTGTTGTTGTTGTTGTTGTTTTAAATGGAGAATCGGCAGAGGAAGCAGAATGCAGGGACCTGACGGATTGGAGGAGTTGAATGCATTTCATTCACTTCATCGAAACATGACCATAACCTAATCTTAATTAAGCCCTTTCAATGTCGTGTGGTAGACTTCACCAAGCGAGGAAATGAATCATAGATGAGTGAATGAACCTCTCAAACATCGACCAAAGAATCTTTCATGATCTGTTTAAGTCTCACCTGTTCCAATCTGTCATGCCATTTTCTCCACTCACATAGTTCCTATTTAATAATCATCATCATTCATCTTTTATACTCTCTAATAATCATCATCATCGTCGTCATCGTCACCAGCACCAAGATGTCTCTCACCAATTTCATCATCATGTTCATTACAGTGCAATCCATTTATATCCTCAGCACAAAATTACAAGAATATGTTGGCTTAATATGTTAACACTTTCATAAAACTGTCACTAATGTCGCACATATTGCGAGAATGATGATGAATTTCTATAATATAAAACAGAAAATACATGTGTGTGTCTGCCTGTCCAAAGAACTTCCAAACGCTGAATGGTAGCGACTTGAAATTTGCACACGTCATTCTCTGTGCCACTCCTAGGTCAACTGCGCTATTTTCAATTTTCAACTTTCACCTTTTCCTGAATCGCATACGAGTCGCATACGCATACTTTAAACTCGAGAGATACTGGAAGCAAGGAGCACTGTGCTCCCGCATGGTTTAATTTCTAAAAAATTATTTTGACTGGCGAAGCCGGTTTAAAAAAAGCTAGTAATATTGTGATGTAAATTACATTCGTGCTGACGACGATGGCGATTCTTTTTGGCGGCTACACACTCTTCAAACGACGATAGTGATGAATTTCAACACTTTATTTTAAATGTAATTGCTTAATTATTGTTAATATTAATAATTTACTTGATAAATTAACTAGCTTTTTCAAAACGGCTTTGCAACGGGATTCGAAATCTGCCATCGTGAGAGGTCTTAAACATTAGACCATGCGGGAGCATAACGCTCCTTGTTTATTAACGTCCATTACATAACTGGATGATTAGGACGATAAGCTCCTTGCTTTCAGCAGCACTCGACTGTAAAGCTCGTTTGCAATTTAGAAAAAGGTGAAAGTTGAAAAACTTGAAAATAGATTTTTTTAACCGGCTTCGCCAGTCACACTCATTTTTTATGCATTACAATTCATTTCATTACATAAGTCCTTAAAATTCAGCTGCTGCTGCCTTCAAAGAACTGGACGATTAGGACGGTGTTCCCGCAATTCGAACCCATGCTACCATCGCGAATGCGAAGCCCTAACCATTACACCATGCGGGAGAACAATGCTTCACGACTTATTTATTTATTTATTTGATTAAAGTCCGTTGCATGACTAAGATGATTTGGACTTGTTAGTGATAGATATTGTAATGAAATAAGAAGTATTAGAGTAATAATAATAGGCGTAAAGGTTAAATTATAAAAATAATAATAGTATTAATAATATTAGGGAAATACTAACTAATTAAATTATTCCGATTTTTGCAAATCCATCTGAAAATGAGGTCCACTCTTGCTGGATTGCTGAGCGTGGAACTCATCTCAGATAGATTTGTTCGGGTTCTTATTTCTTCCCTCAGGACTGACTGGGCCGGACATTCCATGAGGAAATGCTGGACATTTTCATCCTCCTGAGGGCATACCTGTCATTTTCCGTCTGGATGACGCTTTAAGAGAAACAGGTGTTGATTCAGAGCACATTTTCCAATACGGAGTTTTGAGATTAAAATCTCCTTCCTCCTAGAGGCACATTGGAACTTGCTCTTTGTCGACACGAGTTTCTCTATGGTCTTGTAGGGTTGGCTTCGTGGGTCAGCGACCCATCTGGTTTACCACTGTTGGATGATGTTGCGGGACACGGACCTTTTTACATCCTTGATATCTGTTCCCTGGTAGTGGAGGCTTTTGCTTTCTCATTGCCAGGGATTCCAACGTGGGCAGTGACCCAGACGAGTGTGACCTTTCTGCCGCTTTCTTGCATTTCTGAAATTATGTTAAGAGTTTTATTAATATCTCGGTCGATGTGATTGCAATCCTTTAATGCCTCTAAGGCGCTAAGGGAATCGCTCAAAATGACTATATCGAATATATATTGATACTGAAGCTTGTCGTATGTGTCTATGATCTGTTTGCACCCGAGGTAACAGATTGGACTTGCTTGCACCCCAAGAGCTTCCCGAGATAGCTCTCATTGCATTTAGTCGTTTCATGCAACGTGTCTTGACAGCCTCTGCGTGTGCAGACCAACTTGCGTCCAGGACGATTCCTAAGAAGGTGGCCGTTGGGGACAGGGGGATTTGTTCCTTTCCGATGCGAAGTCCAATGTTGGCCTCGCTCCTCTTGACTCTGTTGTTTGTAAATAAAACTGCTTGTGATTTAGATGCTGAGATCTTAAAACCATTTTACTTAGCAGTTCATTGAGCTTCTTCTGCTTGCGTGTTGTCATTGCTCTTAGGGAGGTCCCGGTCGTCCAGAGGGCAATGTCATCGGCATACATGGACAGCTCAACCTCTTTGCAAGGGTTTGGAATCGCATTCATCATGACTCTAGTAGCTCTCGAGTTTAAAGCTCGTATGTGATTGAGGAAAAGGTGAAAGTTGATTTTTTTGTTATATAATAGATTGCACTTAATGTAATTTATAATTATTTTGTTATAATATTATTGGCACGAGAGCGAAATATAGTCAGGACGGAAAAGCATGAGGACACCTCATTATTTCGTGATAATTCGCTAAACAAAAATTTGAGCGTGGGAGAGTTTTATTAAAAGTTGTGTAATTAAATATTTGTGATTTTCTCTTAAATTTTCGTCAAGATATTTTCACGCATTAATTTAAAAATTCAGAAAACGTGATTTCGAGGCGTCCAACAACCATGAAAGACACTTTCAAAAATCATCGCAAATGACTAAAATCTCGCGAAAAACAAGAAAAAAAATTTATTATTAAGAATTAACGTTTCCTTTATTCTCAATAACTTTAAAACATCTGTTATCCATTGATTTTATTAAGGTTTTTACGAATTTTCTATCCAGTTCTTTCCAGGCATTCTTAATGGCGTTTTCCAGGTCAGATTTGGGGTGGAACTGCCTTCCATTGTTGTAAACCAGTCTTGACAACATTCCCCAGACGTTTTCTATAGAAGTTACGTCTGGGGAACAGGCTGGCCGACCCATAACTTTCAAATTTCTGCTCTGGAAAAATGTCTTCATCAACATGGAAGCATGGATCTTGCTGGAAAATAAAATTTTTTTCCAAAATAAGCTTCCCCAAAAAGCAGGAGATGATCTTCTAATACCTTGATTTAATCTGCTGAAGACTCCCATCCAGAAAGGCCAATTCAGTTAATCCTTCACTGGAAATTCCTCCTCAAATCATCACCGATCCTGCTCCATGATTTCGGCTAAAAAATGTTTCTTTTTCTAACCTGAGGTCATGCCAGTAGAACTGATGACTATCCATGTTAAATTTCTTCTCATCTGAAAAAATAATATTGCTCCAGCTCTGTTGGAGATCATTGTTTTGGTCCTTCCATCCTTGCCAACTTGTGATGGTTTTTAAGAGCTGGAATCATTAATCTTTTTTTCATATAATAAAATACCACTAGGTATCAAATAACTTAACGCTGTACTTTTACAAATTTTTAAATCAAGTTCATTTCAAATTTGATTTGCTGAAAATTTACCTGTACAAGCCTTTCTTACCTGGAGTCTCTGCTGACGAATCGTCAGTTTCTTGGGTCTTCCATGATTATTTTTCGTTCCATATTCCTCAGGAGCCTTTAAGTAGTTCCAGGCGACAGTCTTGGATCGATTGAGTTCTTTGCCAATTTCCTTGATCGAATAATTTGCTTGTCTGAAGGCCTCAATCTGCCCCTTTCCTTATCAGACAACATTTTACTTTCAGCCATTTATAAAATAGTAATTTTATAAACTTCGAATTAATTTTTTTTAACTCTTTTTAGGTTTATATATCGATAATATTTGCATAAAGTGCATTTTGATTGCATAACTTTCAAACTACCATGGTTTTCAAACGACCGTAAAATGCTATTTTGCATATTTTACAAGTTCTACTTGTTAAATTGAACAATATTGAACTTATATTTATTGAGTTATCAAGAAATTATGGGGTGTCCTCATGGTTTCCGTCCTGACTGTACGTGCACGAAGATGAAAGTCACAAAGAAATGAAATTCTCCAATTCAATCAATACTCTTTTAATTCAATCAATTTAAACAATATTCTACTTGCACAGATTTAATTAGAATACATATGCATATGTAATTAGGCTAATTACATTAATTTGTGTGAGAATTGTTTTTAAATAAAATTATATAATCTTCAATCAGGAAAGCCATTTTAATCATCGGAAATGTCCTTTGAACGTCGCATTTAAAAGTGAAATAACTATTATAAAATACAAATTGAAAGAAACACAAATTGAAACAAACACAAATTGAAACAAATACAAATTGAAACAAACACAAATTGAAACAAACACAAATTGAAACAAATACAAATTGAAACAAATACAAATTGAAACAAATACAAATTGAAACAAATACAAATTGAAACAAACACAAATTGAAACAAACACAAATTGAAACAAACACAAATTGAAACAAATACAAATTGAAACAAACACAAATTGAAACAAATACAAATTGAAACAAATACAAATTGAAACAAACACAAATTGAAACAAATACAAATTGAAACAAATACAAATTGAAACAAATACAAATTGAAACAAATACAAATTGAAAGAAACACAAATTGAAACAAATACAAATTGAAAGAAACACAAATTCAATAAATTCAAATTGAAACAATTGAAACGATTTCAAATTGTAAAAATGTGCAGCAAACCATGGAAGCCTTTTGTGATAAATTTCCTTTTTTTATTCAAATATTTGCCCAATGATTGCTCTTAAGCACCTCCAGATTGGAATATTATTCTCATTTTCCAGAAAAATATGGAAATAATTTATCGAGTAATTGCTCCGGTAATTCCACCAAAATCTTCAAGTTATTATTCTTATTATATAATTTAATTTTTTATATAATTAATTTATATTTCAAACATTTTTATTATTAACACAGTTTATTATTCAAAAATTTAGAATAATTGAATGAAGAAAAGGTTAATGAAGAAAAATGACAAACAGCTTTTGAAGTAACTTGGTTTCAAGCAACTTTGATAACGATGATGGTGATGATGATGATGACGATGATGGTGATGATGATGGTGATGGTGGTGATGATGATGATGGTGATGATGATTGCAATTATGATGGCAATGCACTTGTGTGAATACTCGTGACTATGCACCTAAAAACCAAGTATATTTTCTGAGGATCATTTTTATTGTTATTACTGTCATAAAAATTATTCTTAATCTTATTAATTGGTATTAATTATAATTATTATTAATTTATATTAATGTTACTATTAAGTGTTTATTATTAGTAGTAAAAATAATTTATTATTTTAAATATTTAATTATTAGAATAAAAGTTTGATTTTAGAAGAAAAATTAAATATAATAAAGACAGTGAAAAGAGTACCCAGTCGTCAGTTAACGACTTAAGACAGATCTGTTGTTACAATGATTATGATGATGATGATTATTATTTTATTTTTTTCTCGGACTCACAAACATAAAAAGCGATCAATATCCGAATACCACTCCGAAAGGTTTAGTGTCCGCACAAGGGTCCGAGATCTCTCTGGACACGAATTAAGGAAAAGAAAGCAATCAAAAATACAGCAACACCGAGTAAACATCAACGAATTCGCAGTCATTTTCACAGATCTGTTCTTCCTTCGGTGGCATTTGTTTGCCCTCCATATTTTGTAAGAATGTTGGAGAGCAGAGAGCACAATGTTCATCTTGAGGCTTGATCTTGGGATGCCGAACCTCTCCAGAACCTAAACGATTTTTCAGCCATCACTCCTCTCCAGTTGCATATGAAGGCACCCATATCCGGATGCAACCTCTGAGTGCCGACCGGGGCATTCTTCGACATCCACTTGTGAACATCTTGGATGGATATTTCGAGACCTTCCTCTCATGCTCCCTGTCCAAGTTGAAAACATATGGGATAATGGCTACGTCACACTATGTAGGTCTGGCTTTTCCAGGCGCATAGATCTGGTATTTTAAGCTCTTGCTCTGTAGGGATACGTGGTTCTATTTTTGTTGTGTAGCCTTTTCCTTTCAGTACGTGTTCCAATCTTCTCATAACGACGTTATGTCTCTCATGTCGTGAGTCATCCGGCCTCGGATTCTCGGGCATTTCTGGATCATATGCCCCAGAGATTCAAGAGATTGACATTCATCATCACATCTTGTGGGAGCCTGCGGGTTCCATTGCGAAAATATAGGTCTGTAGAGCAGGGCAGCAGCCCGGATCTTCATGCATCTGATGTATTGAGTGGATGGAATTCACATGGGACAGCAGCTACAATTCACTCGCTCATTCCAATTCCCTTGGAAAATGGACTTAATCTGTAAGGTAAGCCTGTGGACGAGACTTGGTATCAGATGAACCTTCAAAATATAAACTCGTTGGCTCTCTGTTGGTGCTCTGAATATGGAATGAAGCAATTTTTGAATTTCTTCTTTGATCGATTGCTGGTTGCATTCGGACTCCAATCTGTATCCCCAGACATTTGTATGATTGAGAGACATCTACTGCTCTGATGTCCTCGGTCTGCAATTTGATGTAAGGTGTTGGATTGACTACCCAGAGTTTTGCTTGCAGTGAGTCTCAGTTCTAAGTGTAGGCATTTGGCTGGATTGATTTTCAGTCCGGCGCTATTCTCTAATTGCCCCATCAGTCTTTTCATTCCAATGTCGGTCGATTACATTAACACTAGATCATTGGCAAATGCGATGCAGTTGCAATTGGTCTTCTGCCAGCCTTGACCCCAACTGATCGATCCATTTCGTTGGTTACCATGTCTATGACCGCATTAAATAGGAGGGGAGACATCGGGTCTCCATGAACGGATTCCTCTTTTCACTTGGATCTTTCTACTGAGACCTTCTTGAGTTGTCAAACACACCTCACCTTCTCTGTAGAGTTTTTCTAGGTAGTCTAAGAGAAGCGGTGGAGTACCGAGTCTGGCTGCAGCTCTGAGAATGAATTCATGGGATACAGAATCGAAAGCTTTGGTGACGTCGACAAATGTCATATTCAACTTTTGGAGTTCTTTTTTTTTGAATGATTGATTTGATGAGGAAGATATTTTGTGCAACACTATCGCCTGGGCAAAATGCTTTTTGTCTGGATGACAAGGGCCAATATCCCAGCAACCTTCCTCCAAGGATGCGATGAAACAAACGGGTCATCATCGGACCAACAGTGATAGGTCGATATTCAATAGGAGTCTTTACATTTTGGTATACATGTGACGATTCCCAATTTGAATGAGGGATTCCCGTTAGCAGCCAGAGAGACGTGTGTGCGGCCAGTTCATCGCTGCAGAGGTTTCTAAGGTGACTCTTTCTCATGCCAGTAAGTCCAGGGCAGCTGTCTTTCAATGATTGCAATCTCTACATCCCATCCGGTAACTGGATCCTGCATTTCTGTTGCGATGTTACATCATCGCAATATGCCTGTCATCCTCCACTGATTCTTCCTCAAAGATTTCACTCCAATATTCTACCTATCCTAAATCTGTGGAAAGCCCGTCTGGATTCCATATTCTACCTGCAGGACTGAATGGACTTCTGCTGTTTGATTCTTTCGGAAAAGAGCTTGTAGACTAGCATAGCATTTTTAATAATCAATCTTTTTTTTTATTTTGTCCTTGATAATAAAGCATTTTTGTTTTCTGGAATATTCGGCATGACGGCATGATTTATTTACTTAATTATTTTCGACAGGAGTGTTGTTTCTTCCTTGCATTGTCTCATCGTGACTCCTAGGTGGTGTTTCTGGTTTCCTGCTATTGGTGCTCTGGGGAATTCGAGTTGAGACCCACTTCTGGAAGTCTTTATTAAACAGTGAGCTTTTCTCCGTTCTGTTGAGTTTATCGCTTATGAGGTCAGATAACTCTCTGCTGTCTTGATGAATCATCTGATAGCGCTCGATCACAAACTGTTTCAATTCGACTGCACTATCTAATATAACTGTACTGCTGTTGTCTATTCCTTCTGGTTGATCAGCTATGGGTGATATTTCCAAATTCTGAGTTTCAGGATGTTTCGATGCTACATAGCCCTGGAAGGTTCTTGTAGCCAGGCTTGTTTCTGATTCTTCTTAATCGCCTCACACTAATATCTGGGAAATGCCTACTGAGAGCTATATTGATTATCTTTCTTTCTTGGTCATTCAATCCAACTTTGGCTTCTGACATCTTTTTTAAAAGTTCGTTGATATTTCCTGAGTTAACCTCAGCTGACGTCTCAAGGTGATCCGAGGCTTCACAACCTGGGAAGGTCCCTCGGCCAATGTCGAATGAAGATTTTATGGAGAGTTGAATTTGCTGAAGCACTTTTGGAAAATAGTTTTGTGTTCTGGCTGCCTTCTATGTCTTCGAATGGAGGCCAACGTTCGTTGTGAAAGTTGTTTATGGAGTTCAATATTGATGAACCTAACTCCTTGTTGCTTTAGTTCTATTTCCAACATTACCACCACATGAGATTCCTCGTCCTTCCAATTGCATTTTCAGTAGCTTTTCCCTGAGCGTTTTGCACGACACTGGACGGGATGGATGCGGCTCTGATAAATCTTTACTCCTTTAGATGTCTCGAATAAGATGGCTTGAGTTCTGTAATACAGAACTCACATTTCGGTAGAACAAGTGTTGATATTTGGGAAGGAACGGCACAATCATCCACCTGAGTGGGAGCTCTCAAGATGTGCGCACGTGTCTGCATTGCTTACTTTTTATTGTTTCCGAAGCACTTTCAAGTTAATTTTATTCTCAGAATTGTCAAACACATCAATCAGCAGACCTCAACAGTATCAGAGTCAAATGTACCTCTAGCTATCACTTAACCTCCTGCTTTTCTGAAGTTGTGACATCCAAACGAGAGGAGACGATCATGTCGAAAATTTAGCCTCTCAATTTCAGATTTTCCCCTTTTGAAAAACAAATAACATCACAATCCTGAACGGAATGCAGGGGACACGAAATGATGAAATGGTGAAATGATGAAATGATGAAATGATGAAATGGTGAAATGATGAAATGGTGAAATGATGAAATGATGAAATGATGAAATGGTGAAATGATGAAATGATGAAATGATGACGACGACGACGACGACGACGACGACGATGATGATGACGATGACGATGATGTTGATGATGATGATGATAGCCCATGGCTGATTAAGGGAATGATGAGGAG
>MPNW01000009.1:15181-36674 GCA_011800805.1 Hirudo medicinalis
TGTCATTCAACTGTCATTCAACTGTCATTCAACTGTCATTCAACTGATTTCGTTGCGTTTCTTTTCAAAATGCTTTAAAACATTATGATGATGAGAAATAAACTCTCAAAATATAAATACAGAGAATATAGCCTCGCCTGGAAGAGACATGAAAAAGTATA
Source organism: Hirudo medicinalis (assembly GCA_011800805.1). Taxonomy (NCBI): domain Eukaryota; kingdom Metazoa; phylum Annelida; class Clitellata; order Hirudinida; family Hirudinidae; genus Hirudo; species Hirudo medicinalis. The sequence continues at coordinate 15,343 of MPNW01000009.1, forward strand.
AAAGCGAATGTTGGGCAATATTTTTTGAATATCAATGTCGAATTTTATTTTAATCGCAATAATTAAATGACATAAATGAATTACAAAGATTTTTGAATTGAACCACATTTTTAAAATATCTAATTAAGGATTTATTTTAAATATTCTAAAAGTATTAAATAATTTAAATCGTGAAACTATGAAAACTTAATTGAAGATCTGACTTCATGACGTGAATATTAATTTCCATCATCATCATCATCATCGCCATTATCATCATCATCATCACCGAGTCCGAAGACAATCAATGGGAAATCAATGGAATGGACATATTGTGTGGAGGAAAGTCAGGTGAGATAACTGAAAGGTGAGAGAAAGCACTTTTGAATCCTTTCTTTGGTGCATCAAGCGTTTATCCGAGGCACAAAATGGCGTGACTTTCTTGGACATGTTTCCACATTGTGCTCAAATTGCTTTAAAACTCCGATTAAAAAACTGGCAATTTAACGGAATAATATTTACAAACATACTTTATTCGAATAGAAATTTCGTGGAAGTTATTAAAATTATTAAGAAATATTTTTGTTGTGGAAATTGTTGTAGATTGTAATTGTAATTTGTTAAAACTTTTATGGAGAGGAAAAGATCACGTCAGAATCAATGGCCTCTTCTTGGACACTTTTGATAACTCTTCCTTATTATTATTATTAAAGAAATCTAAGGATATTTAATATATTTAAATATTTATATTTATATAATGATAACAATATTCACGTAGTTGTTAATATTCTGAGTTGGACTTATACCAGTTCTTATCCACCTGAAAATGACTGTGATGTTTTGAATAAATTTCTTAAATAAACAAATAAATAAAAATATATAAAAATAATTAATAATAAAAAGACTTTAATAAAACAATTAATTCTCATTAATTACTCAAAATGATGCTGAAAAAATGAATACTTTCCATGAATGCAGTTCGATTCTTCATCGATGCTTTGCCGAGAAATTTTATCTTTTACGCGCCTTGCAACCTTTTTGCTTTTCGCTGTCAACAACCTCCAACCTCCAATCTCCAATCTGCAAACATTTTCAAATCAAAAGCCTCTTTTTTGATTTCAGTTTTTATCAATTAAAATTAATTAATTAATTAATTAATTCAAACAAATCAAAAAAGAAAACTTGTCACGTATCTGTGGTGATAAAGCCCAAGATTTGACGATTGCTACATTTTCTTGCTTTGTTTTGTGACTTAATTATATCAATTATATTAATTATTTTTAATTATTTTTAATTATTTTTAATTATTTTTAATTATTTTAAATTATTTTTAATTATTTTTAATTATTTTTAATTATTAATAATTATTAATAATGTTGTGCGATTTAATTACATATTATTGATTAATACCTTGTTTTGTGACTTAATTACAGCCATTTTTATACTCGTTATTATTGATTTAAGAAATTATTTGATTAGCTTAATTAAGTTTCAATCAATTTAAATCATCTAAAATACTTTCAAAAAGAAAGTGAAATGCTTGGAGAATCGAAAGTGAAAACTCCACATGTGCGGCTTTTCTGCGGAGGTGTTAATCTGTGACCTCACATGATCTCTCGAGTGAGGCATACCTGTCCTGCACGATATATCCATAAACAATGATAATAATAATAATAAAAATTTTATTTAGTAACAAATGCAAGTCACAAATGTTGTAACCGGCCTAATGACGCTTTTAATATGAGGAGGAAGATTCAAAACTGAATCTTACATGAAGACTACTTTCAAAGAATGCCTTTGATAATAGAGAGTAAATAATAATAAAGTGACAAAAATAATGCAAAAAGAAATAATAACAACCTCCATCACCATCATCATCATCATCGTGTGCACTTTCATCGTGGATATTATGGCCGTGTTGTTAGGACGTGTTTCGCAATTTATTGTAATTCTGGGATTCTGTCTAGAAAAGAGTTCCTTCCTTTCATGTTTTTGCTGTTGAAATCATTCGAGGAAGAACTTGCAATTTCACGAGAGCTTCCAAAGTGCTCCAAAAATGCAGAAGAGAACGAAGGAGGAAAAGAAAAAAGAGATTATAGCAATCATAATCATGGCGCTATCTGCCTCACTTAGCGTGTCAGAAGGTGACAGAAAGATGAATTTAATAAATAAATTATTATAAATTTATATAAAACCGGTTATTAATGTACTGCTTAAAAATACATATTTATATGCTCGATGTTTTTGAATGAATGAATGAATGAATGAATGAATGAATGAATGCGATGTTGATGTTGCTGTCACAACTGAGTCGTTTTATGCTCCAGGTTTGAAGTTGCCCTGTAAAAGCTCAGGAGCGGCATTTCGTCACGTGACCTCGAAGGAATACGTTTTGCGATTGTCACAACAAATCCAGCTGTTTTTATTTTTCTATTTCTTTTTATAATTCTCAGATTCTCAGGTTTTGAATGGAAACAAGCTTTCGTTTCCAATTCCATGGTTCCCTGGTTTTTGATCAAATAGCGGCAGTGACGTTATTAAAGCCTTTTCCAGGGTAAAGCTTCCGAAATGACCGTAAAATTGGTGGCATTTTTAGTTGTCAGTTTTAAAATTTGTGGAAGAACGACTGCCATACCCTGCCCCAAATGATGTCGTGTTAGAGAAACAAACCACTCTTACCTTTGCAGAGGTTACAAAAGTGCAGCACGAAGTATTCGTAGATTTTTGAGTGGTTGGACATTCTATGCCTGTTCCACATATCTACACCTGCTTCCAATTTCCACCCAGTTCTGCCTCTCAAGGTCTTCAAGTGTTTGAAACAAAATTTTAAAAGTACTTATAAGTAGATTCGTTCATCATTGTCAATGTGTACTGAATGTTGTACGTTGATGTGTACTTATCGTACCGAAAGCACTCTCAGCCAACAACAACTTTTGAAATGACAAAATTAATTGAGATAAATATTCGGAAATTTATTTAAATTTTTTTTTTAATTTGAAAAAAGTATTAAAAGTTCTCACTTGTTAGTTATTTTATGGAATAATTGCTTTAATAAGTTCATGTGGAGATGATGTTATTAGACTCACAAGACAACTGGTTCTTGCAAGTAATAAAAATTGTCAATAAATCTCCTTCACAACTTCATTCCTGCTGCTTTAAACATGCAAAAGTTGATTGAACTTAAATGTTATTAATTATATCAATGTTGTAACTTGATGTTAATCTAATTACATCATTATCACAAATGTTTCTTCATGCATCCGCGTCATCAAGTCCTGCCAATATTCACTTCTTCTGCGGGTGACCCAAGAACATTCATTCGAATGGTGACATATTACCATAAAATATTCTATAATTTGTTACACATAATTATAATTTATTTATTAATAAGCAGTAACATGTTACATAATTTACAGAAAATTACGAATTAGTAATTAGTTGTAAATTGTAAATAAGTAATTGTAACCATAAATAATTACAGACAGGCAGTTGCGATTGCAAATCAATTGTGACGAGGTTCAAGTCATTTCTTGCTAAGAATTTCTTTTTTGCCGATTTGTTGGTCCACTTATTCTGTTTGATGTTCATTCTGCGATTGTTTTCGTTTTTATTTTTGTTTTTTATTCATTTAATTATACAAATTTATTTTTGTTTGCTCAAAAGGTTCTGCGCAGTTGAGAAATTTGTATTGCTTTTCCTTGCCGATGGCTTTTTCTTGAAATGTTTTCTTTGACAGCTCGCTATGATTTTTAATTATTTGCAAAAAATTCAATTTCAATTTGTTCAAATTAACAAGAATAAGTCATATTTATTATTTATTTGTTGCATCAAAGACTGAGACACAATTAGTTTGATTTTATTGTCATTGTTAAAATTATGATTGTTATGCAAAGAACAAACAAGACTTTATCCAATTTGAAGCAAAGCAGATGCCAGGGACATGTGACATTTCCTTATTCAAAATTATAGCCTCATTTGAAACTCGTTGTTGGCAATTTATACCTTCATTTCAAAGTTCCAATTAAGTTGGATGGAGAATCAGAACAGCTGTCCTTGCAAACTTGGACAGAGTAATTATCCTTCCAATAGTTCTGCACGTTTGCTCTCAAGTCTCCGTGTTTCGCAGCCGTTCATTCATTCTTCACCTTCAACTATGAAATGTTTCCTGGGATATTACCTAAATTATTACCTGATATTAAACTGAAAATCTCTTATTCAATACGAATTCAAACAACACAACCTTTAGTGTCATTCGCATCTCATCGAATTGACTGGTTTCATTATTTGTCAACATTTACAAATTCGAAATTACATGAATATGTTGAGGCAATCGATTTAATAAAATATTATTACTATTATATGATTACTATGTAATTATTATTATTAGTAGTAGTAGTATTAGTAGTAGTATTATTATTACGTAAAATTATGTGTCCAATGATGGTCTTTATTGTTGCACTGAAAACCTCAATAAGCAATCTATTGACCTCACAAAGGTCGGAAATCATCAAATTTTATTTGATTAAATTGGAATGTTTGTAAACATTTTGAAACTCAAGGTCAAGGTGCAAAAGGATTTCTTTAATTTAAAAGGCATGAAACGGTAACTTCCACTTGAATATTTAACGTAATTGTTACTTATATTATAATTTATGTTATTATTATGTTATTAATTATTTATCTTGCAATCATTTGAAGCCTCATTAAACTTTTATTGCATCTCATACGAAGCTTTAACAAATCGAAAGTTGTAATTACACAAATAAAATAATCTCGATTGAATTCTTAAGCTTCCAATAACCATTCATTGAATTTTCAATTGATTCTTCGTCGGATGAATTTTCAACTCGAGGAATGCTTGAAGAGTTGAAAGAAGTCGATTCTCTTTTTCTTGTTGAGGTGGTGTGTGGGTCCAGATGGCACTTTATTCATTAAAAGTAATTAATAAAAATATTTAAAATAAATACTTAAAAGTAATTGTGATGAATTCAATTTAATTCGTTCAAAGTATTTCATTTGGATTTCATTTCAATTAATTAATTCTAATTAGTGGCGATTCCATAATAACAGGTTCAAACAATAACAGGGATTCAATTTAACTCACAGGTTAACTATTATGTAAAATGGTTATCATTGTTATTATTATTTATTTGAATTTATAATATTTTTTATATATTTCGAGATTTACCAATTTAATAATACATTTATCCAATAAAATTCTTTAAAATAATTTCAAAGTAATACATTAAATGTTGAATATTGATTGAAGTTAATTCAATTGAATGTGTCTGATTGAACGTCAAATCCTCAAAAAGATGTCTCCCAAGTACAGCATCTATCACACATAACTTTTCATTTTTGCACCTTCAAATAATAAATGTTTACTCAAAAACTCCTAATATTACTTCCACAAAATCGTTATTAATAATTGCAAAAATATTTATTTGTTATGAAAACTCTTTGAAGGAAATAAGAGAGCATTATTGACCAACACGTCCCCTTGTAATGACGCAATTAAAATTCGTCTTAGAGATGGACTCAACTTCAATGCTACCCAAGTCATCACATTTAAATGTCTCCAGTCGCTTCTTCGGGAAAAAGAATTTAAAGATTTTAAAGATTCCGATTATTTTTTTGCATTTATATTCATCGAGCGTTTCAAGAGGTTTTAAAAAAATCTCCGACATTTGAACCACTGCACGGTGAAATTCAGTTCCAGTTTTGGTTGATTCCTTCTCAATTTTATTCGACTGCTTTTTCGGAACTTCAAATCTCACATTGTAATTATTAATAGTTAATGGCAATTATTATTAGCTCCACATTTACGTAAAGATATTAATATTATTATTATTATTATTATTATTTACATGGATTTTTTTCAAACTCAGATTTTCAAATAAATTAATTTTTCCGGGAGCCAAATAATTTAACCTTGTTTCATCGCTTTGATTTCGCCATTTTCTGTTTATTTATTTTCATGTTTTTAGATAATCTCCAAATGAGGCGTAATTATTACCTGCGAAATATTTAAATAATTTAATTTGTGAAAAGAATTTTGTGAATAAATGCACAATTTATGAATTGCTATTTATTAAAAGGGATTCAATTGGTAATAGTATTTTATGATAAATTATTAAAATAAATTATTATTATTATATTATAAAAATTCGTATTTAAAGGATATATCGCAACAAAGTTAAATCAAGCTTCATTTGAAGTTAGGACTTTTAAAGTAATTATATTAATCTCAATTAACCCACATATTCAAAATAGTGATTATGAAATCGCTGAGATGAAAATACCAACAACAACAACAACAGCAAGAAATTACCAACAAATATTATTTTCTATTAATATTATGCCGGTTGATTAATTTGCTTCAAGCACATCTTTTGCGAATAAAGCTGCTTATTTCGTGAATCTTAAAGATATGTTTTGAGATCATTTTGTGGTTCTGCTTCATTTTGGCCTCCTTTTACAATCAGTTCAACATTTGGCTCCTTCGATGATTTTGAAATCTTTTTCATTATTAATAACATAATTATAAATAATTACTAAATAAATAAATTATTTACAATAATTATAATAATTATATTATTATTATATTATTGGGTATTAAATTACATTATTGTAGATATTAAAAGGTTCTGATGAAGTTAAATTTGATATGATAATTTGCATTACTTACACGAGGAGATCAACAAAGACACAAATTCGTCATCAGCTGCACAAAATTCTGCATTGGAATCCACTCCATCTGTTAACCGTCAGCTCCTATTTCTCACTCACTTATTCCTTCCAATTTGTTGCCCTTTCAATTGAAATAATCTTCACCACATTCTTACATTTTTTGTCTCCTTTGCAAGCCTTAACAAGTTCTTCTTAATGTTTTTTTGCAACGAATTTTTTCAATCACTCTTCGTTTCTGATATCATTCGATCCTTCATTTAATCATTTAAAGTTATTTTTTCATTTCCAACGGAACAAAGAATTTAATTGGCAAATTGATGAACAACTTCATTGTTTGCTTCCGTTGGAAATGTTTTTATAAATAAACATTAATTAAAAAGTTTCAAGAGGTCATTTGTCACAGACGCTTGTGAATGTCCAGAAAAGCGATCCATTTTCGGGCCTTTAAATTGTCCTCATTATTCTTTCCAGTCACTATAGCTTCCTTCAACATCAGTCGATATATCGGTCGATGTTTTTATTTGTCACTTTGAAATTGCTCCTATTTGCACAAATATTTTGTTTAAAGTAATTATAATTGTTCATATTTTATAGATGTAATCATTATGTCTTACTATTCTATATCATTCATATCATTATATGCCATTCACATCATTCTGTATCATTCATATCATTATATGCCATTCATATCATTCTGTATCATTCATATCATTATATGTCATTCACATCATTGTATATCATTCATATCATTATATGTCATTCACATCATTGTATATCATTCATATCATTATATGTCATTCACATCATTATATGTCATTCACATCATTCACATCATTATATGTCATTCACATCATTCTATATCACTCATATCATTGCATGTCATCATCTAGTCGTATCGCTAAATATAACTACTTGTTTTCAAGCTCTTGTTAACTCATTCATTATTATAATTATTTTTTATTTTTTTAGTATTAATATTGTTATTATTATTATTATACATCATGAATATTATATTTATTTACATGTTGTATTATATAAAATTTAGTAATATTAAATATTATTTTATTATTATGATGTTAATATTATTCTAGAAATGCTTTGTGAAAGATTTTGTGAATAACCAATAATTTTCCGAGTAATGATCTGTAATCTATCCATAATTTTTCAGTTTCAGTCAGCAAATCACTCTTAATGCTCTCAAACAGAAGATTATCGCCAAGCATTTAAAGATATTTCCATAAATATTCGGACGTAATTTACGTTTTTCTCACTTGCCGAAGTCAAAATGAATGTCGAATCAGCTAACCATGTTCTAAGGAGTTTATTGTTTTGTATTTCAAACAAGGTCAAAGGGCTGTTAACCACTTACATGATCAGTAGTGACATGCAAATGCAAAGCACCCATTAAACTTAAAAATAAATTTGCCAAAAGAAAGAAATTTTCATCAAAGTTCTTTGTATCTGAGGTGTTGATTTTAATTAGGTTCACGAGTTGTCGAGTTAAAGCGGGTTGCAGTTGAGGAGTTCACAATGTCAGCAGGCAGGGAGTTCCAAGGTTTTTCAACACAATTGCAGAAAAAGTGCTTTGAGGTCTCGCATCGGAATTTGTTTGGTTTAAGTTTGTGACTCTGGCCTCGAGTTCTGGAATAGTTTGAGTTGATGAGAAAGTTGGATGTTGTGCTATGAATAAGACCATATTTTTAACTTGAAGTAGAGTGTGAGGTCAGCCAGTAGTCGACCAAGTTTTTCCAAGGTAGACAATTTCAGTAGTTTGAGCCTTTGCAGATAGGGATGAGGGGACAAAACGGGGATGGCCTTGTTTCTATTATATTTTGGATTGTTTCTATCCTGTCGATGAGCATCTTCCTGTGAGGATTCCATACATGAGAGCTGTATTCAAGTACTGGTCTGATATATGCAAAATGCTTTTTTGAGAATATCATGGTTTCTTATAGAAAAAGATGAAAGAATCAGTTTAGAGAGTGCTGCTGCTTTTCTGATGATATTGTCAATAAGCTTGTCAAAACGGAGAGAAATCAATGAGTACCCCAGATCACGAATTGCGTCAACTCTCGTCAGCTTGTGGCTACTGATCCGATATTCACAAGGATTAAAACTTCTTCTACAGCCGATCAGCGAGATTCTGACATTTGTCAATTGAAAGTGCCATTTCTCATTCCATTCCCCTATCCTGTCAAGAGAATATTGCAACTGTGATGGGGACTTTCTTAATATTAATATATAGACGGAATAGCACGTTTTTAATTTTGATTGCTAGTATTTATTTTGATTTCTGTATTTACTTATTCACTTGATTTTTTTTATTCGACTGCCTTCTGACTGCTCTGGTTTGTTGTAGTGCCTTGACATCCTAGGATATATAAGGCACTTTAAATATTGGCTGATTGAATTTGAATTTGAACAGAGAAATGACAATTGCACGTGTCACTCTGTCTGTTTGCATTAATTTCAAATTGATCTAAAAATCTAAAATCAAAAATTCAAAATCAAAATCTAAAAATCTAAAATAAAGTGCGAACAAAATCGAAGGAAACACCGAAAAAGATATTCCCGCAGTCCTTCATGACGTCCTCAAACATCAACAACTTGCGAACTTCCTATATAATAATAACTTGGCAATTTATTTCAATAAAGTCTCTTAAGTTGTTTATAAGGCGATACGAGGAAGAACGTGATTGAAGAGGTTGAAGATTGAAAATCCCTGATTTGATGTTTTGTGTAAAAATTAAAGTCTTAATTTCAGAATTCAAAAATTTACTCAGAAACTCGTAACCATTGTTAAGTCCTTATTTAAAAGCACATTACAAAAGACTTTTTGGCACAACAGTAGATACTTCAAAATCAAGAACCAATCGATTTACGGATCACCTTATTTTTAGAGGGTGGGTGGAAATAACGTAATTTTTAGGGCAAAAAAATAGAAATTTTAACGAGTTGTCCATGATATATGCACTTCAATTTGAAAATCACTTCCTAACAAATCCCTTTCAATTCAACGACATTTCCCTCTTTTTTGCTCTCAGCTTTGATAATGATTTTGTTCATCTTTCCAATTTTACAATTGTACACGATCGATTCTGTCAAAATAAACTTTCTTAAATTAATTTCAAATTATATAGAAAGTTTATCCATCGCCATGAGAATAACATAATCTTGAATCAACAAAGTCTGAAATTTCGTCAACAAATGTTGTAAGCGGTAACTCAATTATGGAAATATTTGTGGTCTTGAAGTTCTGTTGAACATACGTCACTCTAATCAAACTCTGTATCGGTAATAAATAATAATAATAAAAGAATATAAATAATAATAAAAGAATATAAATAATAATAAAAGAATATAAATAATAATAAAAGAATATAAATAACAATAAAAGAAGGAATATATTTCGACTCAACATTTTCCTTGGTATAATATTCCTAATATTCTGTTGACTGAATGTGTCTTTTGATTAACTGGGGTATCTTTTGTTTCGATGTCAATGATTTATGTTATCACAACGACATTCAAATTCCGAGTTCATTGGTTGGTTTGTTCACTCTGAGATTTAACCGGTTTATTATTATGTTTCGCTGGTTGTTTTAACCTTCAATTACATTATAAGTCATCCATTAGCGGGAATACATCCCTTCGGATGGTCCTTTTGGACGATTGATTATTCTGAACTACAAATTCTGTGATACGTATTGACGTCCAATAAAAAAAATTGTCATTAAATTGTCAGACATCATAAATGTTATTGCTGTTTTTATTAAAACTTTCTGCCAAATTAACAGAGGAAGGCGTGCAGAAAGATGCAAATTGAATTTCAATTGGAAAATTTCATTTCCTTCAAACTGCGAAATGAACTGAAAACTTTGAGCAAGAAACAATTTTCTTGTTCTGCATTTTGCGAGGAAAAAAAAACCTCTTAAACCTCTCCTTGACCTATACTGGCATCTCAAAATCGTGACAGAAATTTGAAAAAATTAAATGTCGCACGTCAAATCTTGTTTAGTTGAGGAAATTTGAACTTTATAGTCGAAATTTACAGAGATAATTCACTCCAATGGTATATGATAATCAAATCTTATCTAATAACTCGGTTTACTTTTAATTCATTTGTAATACCCTTTAAATATTTCCTATTTCCCTACAATTTGAAAAATGTTTATTCTGGTTCTACATGGATTGGCATGCCGATGGATATGACCCCGTCGAACACCTGCTAAAATACCTGTTAAATACCTGTTTGAAGATGATACCTTCTTCTCAGCTGATCGTTTATTAACTAAATATTGCTGGCACTACATATTTACAGAGATAAATTGTACCATAAACAACCATTCTTTGGAATCACTATTGGAAAACAGTTTCTGGTTTTGTTTCACGAAAGTAAACCTTAAATAGACTCAAAAATAAAAAGCAATTCATAAAACCTTTCTTGATTAACAGATTTAAAAAAAAAAAAATTTTACAATGTATTTATTCTATGTTCAAAATAATTTCGATGAAGATGAATTGAAGTTTTAAGATGTAGGCTTAAAGAAGAAATTAAAATTCAACTCAGTGTATTTCAACTCACTCCACAGTTCTCCAGATGTGCAGTTGTGGATTTGGGGGGGGGGTGCAGGCAGGGCTATGATGCCCCCCGTGATTTTTAAAATCCAGGAAAAAATAAATGAAATCTATTTTAATTTAAAATGTTTTTGTTTTATTCCAATAATTTACGACTTTGGACGAAAACATTAGTAGCTGTGCCCCCCCTCCTCCCTAAATCCGCCATTGGTTATAGTTTGCGGCCCCCGCCAAAGTGTTTTAGATCTGCCCTGTTATATTGGATATTAAACAGTATTTACGTCACATTAAACTATATTTAATAGCTAATTAATACCACTATTTATTTTCTCATTTCTCTTCAATTCTTGAGTCTAAACGTCGAAATAAGATTTAACAGAATATTAACTTTAAATAATTTTAATTTATTATATTTTAAATTGTATGAAATATGTTTAATTTATTATAAATTATAATTGATAAATTATAGTTATAAATTATATTTCATAATCCATTTTCTAACATTAAGCTTAAACATTTGAATCTTTAATAGACAAACACACTTTCATTTATTCACAGCCCATATTATTTTCATAACTTATTATTATTAACCCAATTCCAGACACGACTCCCCTGGTATTTCATTTGGATTTGGATGAGTACTCCATCATGAACCAATACCCCATAGTTTCTATCTGCCTCATCATAATATGCGGATTGATAGTGGTCATGGGCACGCTTGGAAACCTACTTGTCATTTGGATTGTTAGTGGATCGAAGACCATGTGGACAGCCACCAACATTCTCATCGCCAACCTTGCTCTGGCAGATGTTTTCGTCTTAACATTTGACCTTCCCCTGTCTCTCCACTATCAACTGATCAATTATTGGAGCTATGGCAAAGCCATGTGCCATATTCTTCCCTTAATATTCGCAGTCACCGTGTACGTCAGCAGCTTGACCTTGACTGCCATAGCTGGGGACAGATACGTCCTTATAGTCAAACCACTGGCGACCAAACTGAGTCCGAAGAAAGCTCTGTTGGTTGCATTCGTCATATTCATTTTCTCCGTTGTGGTTGCTTCTCCCATTGCCATTTATTCCAAATACGATGTTCTCGTTGACGAAGAGCTAGGCATAGACAGCAGATTTTGCACCGAACGTTGGCCTACTATGGAGCAGCGCAAGGCTTATACCCTGATAACGTTGATAGCTCAATTTTTGTTGCCTCTTTTAGTCATCGCTTGCTTGTATCTTCAGATTTTCAAAAAAATCAGACATCGTATGAAGAACAGATCCGGTCATAGTTCAAGAACAAATAGAATGCTCACGTCAGTCGTTCTGGTCTTCGCTTTGACATGGACCCCCTTCCAATTGGTTTCCTCACTGTTCGAATTTTACCACGCATTTAGGACGTTTCCGTACGTCAAGCTTATCGATATTTCATTGCGTTTGCTGGCTATGAGTTCATCTTGCATCAACCCAATTCTCTATGGTTACATGAACAAAAACTTCAACAATGGCTTCATAAGAGCTTTTTCAGTTGTTCTTCCCAAGTTGATGAAGCCCTCCTTGAGGCAGGATGCAGGAGAGAGATCGATTCCAGTTCCACCTACCAACTCGAAGATTCCTCATGCCGAAGACTTGAAAGAAGTGGAACTCTCTCACAGAATTGTCTCCCATCAAGTTCAACTCGCGGAACCAAACCAATCAGAAGCACTGTAAAGGCTCGTAAGATAATACGGCCTCCATGTATGTTGTGTAGAAGTGGATTTTATGTTAGTAGAATTACTTAGCAATCACGCAAAAAGAAGTGAGTCCTTGACTAGAATTACGTTTCAATCCAATAATGCGGCAAAGTTAGCAGATCTGAAGATCCAAAGACCTCTGCAGCTTTCGTCATTTTTGTTCTCCAATGTAAATAGAAACATTTAATCACGACAACTTTTCTGGAGCTCCAAATGATAACTGTTTAGGTTTTATCAATTGAATTTAACTTTAGCTTCTTCTGGAATTTTTTTTTGTTCATACCTGCTCTATGTATTCTAAATATTTATAAACTATTGTACTTGTACAACGTTTCAACAATTTGCGAGGAATTAACGAACCGTTAAGTAATATTTTATGGATATTAAATATCTCGTGTGTATTCGTGAACAAAGGAATATGAACAAAATCGATTCGAGAAATTTGTTTGCTCTTCGACGAACCAATCGGCACGATAGCCTGACAAGAATCTGAATTCAAGAAAAATGGCAAAACAACCCAAATTGACATGACGGCCAAACATCACTTTAATGAAAAAAATCGCGTTGAAGACTTACATGGCTCCTTGAACCTTTTTTTTGTGCTTATTTTCAAAATAAATAAATTTTTTACATATTTTTCGATGTCAATGTATTAAATTAGAGAATATTGATGAATATTGTGAATTTCAAATAACGAATGATGTTTAATATTTTAATATTTTTCTCTTAAATATTTTTGCAAAAGTAATTTCAAGAAATAAATTTTGCGAAGTTCTTAACAAGTTAAACAACTTAGCTGCATTAGCGAATACTCTGCATTTTATTAGCTTTTACGAATTCATGGCTGCATTAAAATGTTAAGCAAATCGTGGAAGGAAATGTTTATCCAATAATGCAATCTGAAAATCTGCTCCTTAGCTCAACTAATTCTCCTTGAGCTGGGTCTTTAAAATTTCATAAAAAAAAATTCCAAGATTAAAGGTAGACATTGTTCAGTGCAGATACTTAGTGGCACCTAAAGATTCTACAACCTCCATTTGTTCTTCCAGCGAGTAATCCGGGCGTGTTTTATTGAAAATAAATTAATCTCGATCCTAGCACTGTAACTTTTACGACAAGGATTAAATGAATTGCCTAAGGAAGAAAGACGACAGTTTGAATATTGAAGAAAAGCAGAATCTTCTAAACCTATTTAAGAAGTACTTTTATTCACACTTTATGTGATTTCATGTGTTACGCGATTGCAAAAGTTGTAATGAAATGTTGAGGTTGTCCATTGAATCTCACTTTCTGAAGACAGAAAGTCACAATTTAGTGTCAGGTTAACAAAGCGTCGATTGCTATGCATAGGGCGCTATATAAATGCATTACATATAGATTTCACATTTGTCGTTATAGTTATATCGTTATAGATGTTTTGTCATTGCCTTGGCAGATTTAAGGGGGCACAGCTTACAAATATTTTTGTCGAAAGTCGTAAATTATTGAAATAAAATATAAAAAATTTAAATTAAAAAATACTAAATTTTCTTAGATTTTAAAAATCACCGGGGGAGGGGACATGGTCCCCTGAATATACAATCATATTAAAAATTGTTCGTGTTACTCCGGTATTGAAAAAAAAACATCCCTGGACCTTCAGTATTCTTCACTTTAAGCATGTCGTCGAAAATTCTTGAACTAATTCTTGTGCTACCCTCTGTCGCCCCGAGCAACGGGCTCACCTGGAGATCTGTGGTTTCTCTTATCAATATAACCTGCTTATCGTAAACACCACCCCATGGCGTGGCCTTCGACAATGGCTAATTCTGGACGAAGAATGGCAGAGGAAATGCTGCATCTGGGAGCACAACAAAGTGTCGTCTTTGAGACGAGGAAAGCCAGATTCCTGAGATCTCAAATCTCGTGACAGAATCTCAATTTATTCCGAGCTGGGATGTCAACGAAATAAGGAAAAAACGTAACTAAATAGCAAAAAGCCAGACCACAAAGTCGTGTCAAGTACATCTGCTCTGAAACTGATATTGGAGTAAGAATAACGAACAGCGTTGTTAGGAAACCAGAAAGCTAATTAGCTCTGGCCTTCTGACCTCCCCATTCACGCTTACGTGTCCAACATGCACCTGATATCAATATTCCTGAAGAAGGAATAACTATAACAACTATAAATTTATTCACAAACAACAATTGCAAAGCACTTGATGTGCCAATCATAAATCAATGAGAATTCTGTCAAACAACAATGTTCTACCAAATGTAGGCACCAATTGAAGTGAGAACTTTTTGAGCCTTTTCTTGGTGCTCAGCTCCCTGCTTCCTGCCGTCGGGCGATATGGCGACCCAACTCTTCGTATCGGAGTTTAATATCACATCCCATCCATCTATTGTTTGTACTGATATCTTCTGATCGGTCTACAGAGCAAATTTCCATTCATTCAAAATTCTAGCCATAATTTCGATAATTAAATATATTATTACAAGCTGCGTGACTCTCCCAATGTCTGGAAATTCCATACAGGTCCGTCGCAGGTTCTGTCCCCTGTCTGAACTTTGTTTGCTACGTGAGCTGTTCCTGGTTAAGTCTGATTTGTTTGATAGAAAGCCAGAATCCTGAGATCTCAAATTAATGCTGCCCCCGGAATTTACCTGAAGTATTAATTGGATTAATGGTCCCAGTGAGTGAACACCTCATTTAAAATAATTTGTACTAACAGGTAGTGGGCTTTCGCTTTTGATGTCAAGATTGGTCGGTTCTGTTTTCAGAGCAACATTTGACCTTGGCCTGCTGTAAAAATAGAACAATGGTTTCCAGGGATTGCATCAAACATCGCTCACATTTATTTCTGCAGTGGCTGGAAAATGTGAAAAAAAATATTGTAAGACAAACCTGCCATAAGTGGCTGGAAACAAGCTGTAGCAATAAGTTGCTTCTTTTTTTCTCAAATTACTTTCTTCTACAATGAGCATGCTGTGCATCTGATGAATTAAAATTAATGTGGATTAAAATAACTCACTCACAATTCATTCATTGCAAATAACCATAAAAACCTATAAAACCTTCAAGGCAGAATCCAACTTGTGAAGCATCTCTGTAGAAAGATTGTGTCTCTGAGACTCAACATTCTTCAACTCACCTCCTTCTGCAGGTATCAGTTTCGTGTTCTTCGAGTCTTTCTCGATGACAGTGCCTCATCAAATTATAAACAACTTCTCATTGACTGTTGCACTCCAAAGTACATTCTAGTTTATCCATGACTTACCATCATAGAATTCTGCCTTGTAATTAAGATTTTCCATGATCATGCATTTGGCTTCTGAACTATAAATAGTCACCTTTGGAGTCATTGACTGAAGCAAATCTATGAGCTTTGAAACATATCTATAATATTTCCTCAGGTGGTCGGGGAGGTTGTCAAATCTGTAATGTTGCTGCGCACTCGTGGGACCGACGATCGGCTGATCCTCCAACAAGCTCGGCACTCTGAGTTGGAAAAAGGAAACCTGTCGACATAAAAACATGGCTTAGAGCAACGCACAACCTCCTACAGATCCATCAAAGCAAATCATTACAAATCTTCGTACCTCTGTGCCATCTTCTGAGATCTTCATCACTTCACTCACACAATGTTCTTTTATGATCTCAAAATAAACTTCATTCGTAGGTCTTTCATTTCCTGGTACTTTTGTAATGGTAATCTGTTTAATACAATAACAATCATTCATTCAAAATTATGCTAAACCTACGTTAAAGCAAGAGCACCACCATTCCAAATTTCAGTCGTTTTCTTGTGTACTTGATCCTTGCACAATTGAATCGTGAAATCCCTTTTGTGTTAAAATTTCTGGACTTGGAGACATCAGTACCAGAATCTGAGACTTTTGACATCAAAGACAGGTTATGAGGAACATTAGCATGAGTCAAAGGTTCTGCAGAATGGCTTCTTTTAGAGCCTCGGTACTTTGCGTAAGTAACGGGAGGCTTTGATCTATCGGGAGGTAACTTAGTTGCTGATTCACTCGGCATTAATGCATGATGTCGACCCCTCAGCTTGTCAGAAGGAAGTTGGTGAGGCTTGCTGTTATGTGACTCTTGGACATCACATAGTGTCATATTTTCTGCAGATTGACTGCTGTAACCTGACATTTGAGAAACTGCTCTGTTTGTGGTATCATAGTTTTTCTGCAAATATGAATATGAATCTCTTTGTGAATTGAGAATAGTCAATTCTGCTTAATTATTAACATTTCCATACTATAGAATGTCCATAATCCAAGCAATCATCAAACCTACGTGGTTCTCCTGCCTAACTTCTACAACATCTGCGAGAAATTGATGTTTGAGAACATCTGAAAATTTCAATGAAACAAAGTTAATATTTAGCTTAAAATGATAATCTAGAAAACATGAATATATAAAGAAGTTGCTCTCAACAATTGTAATGCACATCAAAACATTGTTTTACTCAAATATTTCAACCACAAATACAAGCAGTGCTACAAGCACAAGACAACATAGCATTCATTTAACATCTTGAAGATCAACATCAACGAATGGTTGCAACTTGTGTGTTCAGCTAACCATGCAACTGCATTCTTTTTTCTTTGACGGGCTCGATCAGGCATTTGATTAATTCTGAAGCTTCGTAAGGAACTTTGGAGCTTGGAATTTCAAGCTCAGCAAGTGCAATTTTTTCAAACGTATTTTGCACATCTCTACCTCCAAATGCACTCTTTCCAACCAACATTGTATACAGAACACATCCCAATGACCACATATCTGCTTCAAATCCATGAGGTTCTCGAAGTACCATCTCCCTAAGAATAATATTTGGCCATGTTATGGAATTCGTGTTAATCGTCAGTAAAAAAAATTGGATGAGAGAAAAATTATTAGTTTTTAAAGCTTCAATCCTCACCGAGCCATGTAATTTGGGGTTCCACAAAAAGTTGTATTTCGCTTGCCTGGAATATTATGCACTGCCATGCCAAAGTCAGCAATTTTCTGAATAAAAAATGTACTATTTGAACACAAAAGATAAAATATAAATCCATATGAATTAGCTATACTAACAACATTGTCATTTCCATCCAGAAGAAGATTGGACAGTTTTATATCTCGATGTATGATGCCATGCCTCTCCTTCAGGTAGTAAAGGCCATTGACAATTTGCTTCATGAGGCGTTTCACTGAAATCATTATCCGCTCGTCAGGCAAACGACAAAACACGGGCGGGTCGAGAAATTGATATTCATTCGTCCTTACCTTGCACCAATTTGAAAAAACTCGGATCCGATTTCAGCTTATGGTCGAGATCGGTCCGACAGAGTTCGGTGACAATGTAATAATACCGGCAATCTTCGAAGGCACAAAGAAACTGTTCAAATACTCACTTAATTGAAGTTGGAATGAGATTTGGTCATTAAGTAATGCAGATGTGTTTGTAGTTATACTTTATTTATTAGTATTTATAGGAAATTGTGGAGTTGTCTTGCCTGAACTATATTGGGATGAGACTTTAATTCTCGAAGGATTTGTATTTCATTTTTGACCAATTTTGTCTTATATTCATCTAGACATTCCTTTTTTATCTGGATATAAAACCAAATAAACTTATTAAAATTAATTAAAATCACCCAAGCTTGCATTCAAATAAATAAGATACATGAAAATTTTAAAAGGGTTCAAATTATTACTCACTATTTTTATGGCCACAGGAGTTGAAGTTGGCTTGAAAACTGCTTCACAAACAGTTCCAAAATTCCCTTTACCAATCTCCTTCCCAAGTTGATATTGCTGCACCGATATAAGCAGAATAATTTGTGAAATTTTACTAAGGATTGTATGCCTAATAACAGAATAGTGAATTTCTAAATAATGAATTTCTTGTAACTTGATCAATGTCAAAGCCTCTTGCTCAAAAGTAACAAGATTTGAAAAGTATATCAATTTTCATATCGACTTTACTTTGCTCTTTAGCATCATGACAATGCATTGAATGAGCACTACCAAAGCAACACATGAATTGCATGTGAAAGGGGATCGATCAAAAATAGCAGATACCTTCACCATTTGGTGAGAGCCATCTTTTTTTTTTTAGAGTTTTTACTCATTTGATGAAAAATTTTATGTGATGACACTGTTATCACTGTGAAATTATTACAAATTAATTAATTATAATTTGAATCATGCAACATTCCTTAATGCTAAATTTTTGAATGAATTTTCTTCTCCTGATTCTAAATACTTTATGTGATTGCAATCTAAAATGCTAAAGTATGTTGACATCCTTGATCAACTTCCTTAGAAAGTTATGACTGTTTTAGGTATAAACCTTAAAGAGATTATCGTTTTTACCTTTGCCAAAATGAATGATTCAAAATTAAAACATAGAAATCTGATTTAGAAATACATGTACTTATATTAGATTGGTTATAAAAAACTGTGAGCAGCTATTGAAAGCAAAATAATTTTATTAAGTGGATAAAACTTTTTAGCCTGACTCCAATTACTATAACATTTTCCAACATGTGCAAAAAAGTTCCTTAATAACTCGACATGCAGAGGTTGCTCAATGGTCTCGAAGGTTTCAAAATATTGGCTTTTTATCCCAGTATGTTGAAGTGACTTGAAGGATGTTATACAATTATTATTGAAATATTTTGTTAAAGCCATAATTCTCAGTGGTGGTGATTGGAACATCTCAAGAATAAAGTACCCAGTTGCAAAAAGACAAAATGAAGATTAAAAAATTCCATGAGCTTTGACTTAACTGTGCAATCATCATTCACTCAACAGGTTGTCAACAATATTGTTTGAAAGAGATCCATAACTGCAAAGAACATTTAGTTATAAGGACAAAGCCTGAAATGCTGAAGCTTATTCAAAACAATGGAAAGTGAATTCCATATTCTCACAAAAGCACACTGATTACATATGAACCTCTTTAGACTTGGAAAAATGTCTTTTTAAAAGTATTAAATAATATTAATTTGCTTTAATTTGGCATATAGTATTCATTAGTGCCAATAAATAATGAATTGCAGTAACATTTGATCATAGTTGTCCAACGACTGTCCTAACACAGGCTTTAAAATGGTAAATCTTCATGTTGATTGAGCAATATAATATCCAAACACCTAAAAATTTGCAAAAAATGTTGCTTTCCATAAAAGGAACAAAATTGAAACCTGTGCAAGATTGAATTAAAAAACAATTTTTGGACCACTTTAATGCATATACTTAACTATACAAATATATACTAATTTTAAGTTAAGCAGATTGATCAAAGGGTTGTGAAAGCTGGACTACTTATGTTTCAAATATATTTATCATCATTTTGCTGAAATAAATTTAAATTAAACCTTACTTCGATATTTGACAATTTTATATTAAAGTCAACTAATCGTAATGAACATCCAGTAACGAATATATTTAATATTTATATTTAATGATTATTTTGACGGGATCAAAATTCAAAGCTTGCTTTGAAAAGGATCCATCGAGGCAAATCTTAATAAAAAAATTAATAAACTAAAGCATTAGTAACCTTGATTGTGTGTTCACTCGAATTAGCCATAGATCCACAGTAAAAATGTAATTTGAAAAAAATGAGATTGCTACCATCGGTTCGGCACGCCGAGTGGTTTCGAATTTTGGCACAATAAAAGAAAACAAAAACTAGGCGATGGCCACAAACATTTAGACTCAGTATCTATCTAAATAACAAAAAGTTACAAAATTAATAAAATATTAACATTAATTAAAGCGTTTTAGTTAATATTTTATGAATTAATATTAATTTGCAAACTTCCTTGCATTTTAATAGGTTGATGTTACACTCCTGGCAAGCATGCCATCAGATATAACTAGTTTGCCGTCAAAATCGGCACTTTTCACTTTCTATTAATTAGTACTTCTTCCATATCAATTTTAATGATGTATATCTTAAATAGCAAGTATTTTCTAATTGTAATTTGTTTTGATTGAATTTGGTGTTTAATTGAGTCCTGACAGTATTCAAGCTTCGTATAAAGTACTTCCGTTTACGGCTTGAGCATGAGCAATCATCTCTAAATTATTAATTTTATAGCTCAAATGCAAGCCCCTTCCTATCTTTTTATATACAGTGCGTTAATACGGTGCATAAATTTGGCCCAGTTACGTTTTTTGACGATAACTTTTTATGTACAGAATTTTCGTAAGCCATTTTTTCATTCAATGTACTGAAACACATTCGATTTACATACTTATCAATTTTATTGAACTCAGACAAATATTTCGTGCGAATTCCAAGAAAAACTGGAAATACCCAAAATTACCTGTAGGAACAAGAAACACTGGGGAGCACAAATTTTCAT
>MPNW01000009.1:37881-57350 GCA_011800805.1 Hirudo medicinalis
TCCCACTAATATTCAAATTTTACTGCTAAATTTTATTGTATATTAATTAAATACGATTTTGTGAATGATATAAATGATATTTGGGTCAAAAATTAGCAGTAATTTAATAGATAACTGGTCAAATTGTATGATTCTTGAACCTGGGCCAAATTTATGCAAAGCACTGTATGGTCGGCCCAAAAACACATTTTTACGTAATTTACGAGTTTTAATTATTCTATGAAGTCCAAATTTTAAAAGATGTTTTATATGTGGTAAAGTGACCTAATGTCAAAATTTCAATAAACTCCATTGTTTGATGTACGAGAAATTTGCATAAAATATGCACTCCCTATCTATATTGGACGGAGTGTACATTCGACTTCTGTAGATGTTGTTGGCCCACAGATCTGGAATAGACTCCCACCCTCGATTACCAACACTGATCCAGCCGGATTTCACTCCGCCCTCAAAACCTTCCTCTTCAGAGAAAGCTTCCCTCTACATTAGTGGTCTTGAAGTTCTGTTGAACATATGCCATTCTGTATCGTTATAGTTTTGCATTTATTTATAACTTCATTTTCAGCAAATGAAATCTCTAGCTTTTCAATTTTTTGTTGTTGAAATTCTCGAAATGATGAAGATTTTGATGTTGATCTAATTTGTTTTGCTGCAGACAAATATGATGGTGGGCTGGGTAAAATTCTTGGCACTGCATCATCTCGTAATCTTGTTTTGTCAAATTGGCTTTATTACATTCCGATCTTTCCTTAAATCGATATTTGTTTGAGTCTTTTACATCTGGTACAAAGTCCGTTGGTCAAAAATGCAATGAACACATTTTCGGATATTTACCAGGCACGAAATCACGTCGAGGGTTTGCCTTAATCCATTTTTCGCACAGATCGGGGTTGCTTAACGGGAATGAATGGAAAGATACCCTTTCATTTTCCTCTTTATTGACACCATCGTATCCACTTTTGCAACGAATGCGAACATTTATTTACCATTTTTAGTACTGTTTCACTATATGAGAGTAGAGAAACGAAGTAAAATGAACAACGCGACGAACAACAATGAACAATGAGTATGCATTATTTATTTGATTGAAGTCCGTCGTACAACCAAGTCCACCTATCAGAGACATAGAGTATGCGTAAGCATGCGCGCAGCTATATACGACTTCTGTCATTTCTATTTAGATATCCAGGTTCAGGAGGGTTGGGGATAGGGATGGAGTTAGGCCCCAAAAGTCCTTGCCTGTGAGTTGACACAATCAGGCAAAAGCTGAAGATATTGGAAATTTAGAAAAAGAGCTTAAGAATTGAATTTCGTGTTAATTTGTTATCAGCCTGTATTTCTGTTTTGTATTGCAAATCTAAAGTCTAAAAACACAATAAAGTCAAAATGAGGTTATTTATGATTATTTCAGTCCTAAAAAAACTGAATAAAAAGTAATAAATCTGAGTTTCCAAATTCCTGTATGAACCATGTGGGTGGCAATCTCCAATCGAGCATGTTTGAATATATTTAAAATCATTTAAAATACTGTAACAAATTTATCAATTAAATTGATTAATGAACAAATTTATAAGGTAATGCAAGGAAGGTCATGTGATATTTTTTCTTTAGCTCCTTCTAAGCAGTTAGACGCTAATACTTCCATCTCGGAATGAGGTTTTCCCAATGAAGCAGTTGATAAGGACGCTAGAACCCTGCCTTGACTTTGTTTGAGCTTCCATAAAAACTTTCCCAATTTCACTTTCATTTTCTCTATTAAGTACTTGTCCACAACCACCAAATCCTTGTGCAACCAATTCATACTTGCAGAACTGAAAAGAAGCAATGATTGAAAACCCATATGAAAGAAATGAAATTACTCACTGCCAAATTGCATGCCGTAGACAGTCCAAGAATCCTTATTTGATCTCTTGCTATTTGAGACCAACAGGCATCATTACCCACAAGGGCAATCACAGGTACCTATAAAGATATGTATCCATAAATATATATTATGCAACATTTCCATAATTTTAAGCTTCAGTATGTAAATTCGATGTCATTTTTTCCTAGCTTAAAAATTGTGTTTAATTGAAATATCTTTTAAATTTAAGAATTTTATGGTACCTTGTGTCTGGTGAATGTATCAAATTCAGCAACACTAAATCCCAAGGATCCATCCCCATACAAAACCCACACATCATGGTCAGGACAGCACAGTTTGGCACCCAAAGCAAAACCTCCTCCGACCCCAAGAGTCCCAAAAGCTCCTGGGTCAAGCCAGGTCAATGGTCCTCGAGGCCTGCAATCATGATCCCATGTCAATGTAAAAAAATATTTGGATTCAGAAGGCACCACTTATAGAATGAACAAGCGTCATTTGGAGAAATTTGACACCAACCTAAGAATGTAAGCGGCTGTTCCAACAAAATCACCCCCATCAGCAATCAGAATGCTTTTTTTAGGTAAAACTTTCTCCAATTCCTGGAGCACTTTGATGGGGTTGAGATGATTGTCTGTTTCCTGTTTGCTCATCTCTCTTGAAATAAATGGTCATGGATGCTCATCATACTCCACTGTTACATAAATTTAGTTTTCAAGACTATCCAATTAATAATATCCACTACAAGTCAATTTTTGAATAAGTGAAAATTGAATTAAAAATATTTTAAACCAACAAATTTTGGGCTTCCTTGGTATCATCAGCACTTCTCAAATAAGACAACCAATCTGGGCTACACTTGAATCCCTTTAATTTCTCAGAAATTCTTATTAAAGCACTGGTTACATCACACTGTAGATGGAGGTAAGGTTTCCAAAACAAGTCAGAGTTCTGTTATGAAACATTTAAAACCATGAAATAAAATTTCAAAAGACATTCAACTGAATACCTTTAGGAGCTGAGATCTGTCTCTATTAATAGCAATTATTTTGGCCTTTCTGTTTAGAATCCTTCCATAACTGAGTCTAAAGTCACAAACAGTTCCTAGAACACAACTGACATTATTATCAAACAATCACATAATATATAAGTATTAATAATTAATAATATTTAGGGATATTTGAAAGCTGCACCTGCCAGTAAAATGCAATCTGAATCTTTGAGAGCCATCTTTCTACAATGTCTAAACTGGATGGTACTATTTTGTCCTAGCAATCCTCTGGACATACCACCAAGGAAGCAAGGAATACCAAGAGACTGAAATTAATAATTTTTGCAAAAAAAAAACACTTACAGAAAACATATCTTTAAAGGTAGAAACAAAATTAATGAATGAATAAACCTCTAGAGAAGATGTGAGACAACCAATAAGATTGGATGTCAAGACAGACTGACTACCAAGGACCATAACGGGACGTTTTGATTTGCTTATAATCTCGACACATTTCTGAACTGGGGTGAAATGATTTCTAAGCATTAGTTATTGAAATAATATATTTAATAAATAATTAGACAAATTTTTTGTCTAAAAATTGCACTTTGCTCATTAGATGCTTGGTCAACGTGCACAGGAAGAGGTTCAGAAGTGCGTTTCTCAAAAGCTCCAGCAAATAAATTATCCAAGTGCGTTTGTAGGTAAAAGTTGATCAGTTTCATGATAAGTCCCTTTCCAGATGATCTTCCCGAATTAAGTTCCTGAGATACTACGTTATAGGGATACAAGATATTGATGGGAAGTTCTACAAAAACAGGACCTGCAAAAGAAAATAAGATGTAAGCTTTTAAGCTTAATTCACTTACCCAGAATTTGTTTCTACCAGGTGTGCCAGAGAGAGATACTTGGATTGCCTTCCTCAAAATATCTTTAAGGTCTCTTACAGTATTGACAGTAGATGTGTACTTGCACAATGATTTAAGTAGGGACATTTGATCTATGTCTTGAAGAGCACCTCTACCCTAAGGAATTAAACAGTTTGGATTACAAAATATGTAAAGATTCTTGATGTCTTAACTTACTCAACCAGATTTTATTGAGCATAAAAATGTAATTGACACAAGAAAACTGATGTCTGACAATGTTATGCTCAAAAGAACATACAAAGGGATGCCCTTCACCAGAAAAAGTATTTATGGCAGCTATAAAAATTAAGCAAATAAGATGAAAGTAATAATGATTTATGTTGTTGTTTAAATAGGGACAATGGCATTGTTAATACTATTGAAGAAGGAATTTCTGAAAACACCCAGGTCTAGAGTATTTCAAAGAATTTCTTCAAGGTCATTTGAGTGGTGTTTGGATGAAAATATGCAGATGTGTGTGAATTGTCTTAATGAATGAATGATGATCTCATGGAAAAGTCATTGAATGAAGTAGGCAATAGCTGACTGGGATATTTGTACACAGTCCAATTTAAAAATTGTTCAACTGGTTAATAATGAGAATATTATATTCAGTGAATTTGCCAAAGAAACCAGTAGAAATATACACTACGACTAGAATCACAGTTAATATCGTTTGTGTATTACATTCTATAACCACATAAATGTTAAACAAATGTAAACATATTCATCAAAGATCATTTTGATGATCAACAAAATAATTCAGAACTAATAAATTGTTGCCAACTTTCAACAATGTAGCAGCAGCTCCACTAATGAGTAAGACAGGTGACTCAGCCATTTGGGCATTCTTCACAGCTGTTATAGTATTTGTTAAACCTGCAATAAGAAAACAATAGCAAATGTTTGAAATTCAAATTTAAAAAAAATTAAACAGACTTAATATTAACATAAAAATCAATAATTTCTAACCAGGACCAGCTGTTACAGCTGCCAC
Organism: Hirudo medicinalis; assembly: GCA_011800805.1. NCBI lineage: Eukaryota > Metazoa > Annelida > Clitellata > Hirudinida > Hirudinidae > Hirudo > Hirudo medicinalis. Next base: position 42,639 of record MPNW01000009.1, read on the forward strand.
ACCAATGTTACCAGTGAGACGAGCAACTGCATCAGCAGCAAAGACTGCAGTGGCCTGAGGCAAACATTTACATACAAATAAAACTCAACTTACATTAACAAATAATTAGTTGTTTGTGAAAATACTTCAAAAATAAATAGATCAAAATTCAAGTATCACCTCATGTCTGGTATCTACCACTTTTATTCCAGCAGTTTCTGAAGCCACAAGTATTGGGGATATGTGACCACCAGTCAAAGTAAAAAGAAACTTGACCCCATGGGCCTATCAAAAGAAACAAATACTCCATGCAAAATCTAATTTTGGTAGGAAATTTTGGAGTACCTTTAAAACTTCTGCTACAAGTTCCCCACCATGTTTTTGTGATTCTTTATCAACCTAGAAAAATTAAGGCGGCAAACTGTCAATAACACAATGTGGTTCTTTTTTTTTTAAGCAAGATCTTACCTTCAGTAAAATAGCATGAAAAAAACCGATTTTGTAAAAGATTAAGAGAATCGGCAGAATAAAAACAAGAATAAAAACCATTGCAATTAACAATAAATTCATATTTGTATCAAGTTGGCAACAGCAAACAAATTTAACAATTGCTTTCAAAACCACTGCATCGACCCCAAAGTAGAGGAAGGTCGGATCGATTGTGTCCAATAACTAAACTAAATTATAAAATATTTAAAGCATTACTAAAATTTTAGCTAAACAGATGAAAAATTAAGCGGTCCCAGCTTCAGTTCGCAGAGAGAATATGAAACAGAATTCCCCAAAAATTACAAAAACTAGTTCTCGTCGGTTAATTAAGATTCTATTCAATTAATTTTAAGTAGTTATTTAAATTAAGATCCCAATTAAAATAATGGTTTTTGTGTTTTTTTGACACGATCCGAAGCATTTCAACATTTTTATTGACTAGATTTAATTTAATTGTAGAAAATAAAAATATAAATAATTGTTAAATTTTTGTCAATAAAATAAAGTTTTAGAAAGTCTAAGACTTTTTACCATTGCGTAAGTATCTAATGGAATACAAAGGCCGAATTTAGAAACTCCTAATTTTGTGTTTAGATTTTATTACTTTATTCTCACTTTAAATGGTTAAAATCACTGTTCTGAAGTTTTGTTCATCTACTTTGAATTCGAGTTCATGTTTCGATATTTACAACCAGGAACAAATGTAACGTAAACATAGTTGCGCAGTTTGAAGGATTATGTGATAGTGTTAGACGTTTGCAATTTGTGAAATAAGCACGGCATTTGCGCATATTTTCAGGGATTGCGGGAGACGTTATAATTTTATAGTTCAAGGCTTGATTTTCGAAATAATTTCAAAGAACTCCATCTTGTTCTGCCGCTTTTCATAACAATACCAGATTTTGATTCAAAGTGGTGAAAATGTCGTCCTCGTTGTTTCCATCGAATTTTACCTTGTACAATTTTCATCCAGAATATCAATCTAGTCTACAACAAAAGCTTTCTTTAGTGGATATATCGTGCCAGTTCATAGTAAGAAATCACGCGCTAACGGTTTTTGCTTTAGAAACTGTTCCAACAGATCTGTATGAATCTCTTTTAAAAGCAGCTCTGAAATATAGTCAGGACAAATCCGTAGAAGAAATCATTTCACGTTGGCCATGGCATAAACTAGTTCTGAAAAAACTCATGCCTCCTGTCTTTAATTCAATGAAACCACTTTTCAACAAATTGGAACTTACTGAAAGTGCAAGGCGTGGCGTGAAATATACGACATCTCTTGTGCACACATTCATGGAATGTCTCAAGAAGCAGAAAATTTCACAACTTTGTTTTTTGGATCTCACCGGTTATCCATCTGGTGATTTGATTTATGGCTGTTATTGTTATGCAGAAAAAATAATTGGGCTTATTTTTATGCAGTTGAAGTCATCATCAATTATCTTGCTGCCCACGTGCTACTCATTTACAATGAGAAAAGTCAAAGAGAGATCATAACTTTTTACAACGAAATAGCACAAAATTTGCCCTCGGATAGTCGCAAACTTTACTCCGTGGAACCTCTCATACCAGACAAAGAATGTGAGTAACAGCTCTTGCATATGTTATTGATCAGCCTCCTAAAAATTAAGCTGAAATTTTATGAAGGCATTGTTTGTTTGGATGTGACTATCGAATCGTCGGAAGCACATCTGGAATTATGCAGAGCCTTGAGTGTGGTTAATAAGCCCAAGGCATTATTGAAAGTGGCTGTGAGCCAACTTGACATATCTGCTGCAGGCGTTGCCATGGTGGTTGTCCTGTTGGAACTCATAGACCCCAAAGTAATGGACAAGTGGAAGATGCTCTTTATTTTACTATTCTAATTTTATTTTTCTATTCATTTTTAGTTTTTTAGAGGTGTTAATCTGCAATATAATGGGATTTCAAATGCAAGCCTGAGGTTGATTGCACCATGCCTCCAAAGATTTGGTGATCTTGCTTCTTTGGATATTTCTTACAATAGCCTAAACCTTGAAGACAATGAAACTGCCAAGAGCTTCGTCAGCATTTTTTCAACTTTCTCCCATCTCAAGAACTTAAATCTTAGTCACATAAAGCTAGGTTCATGCCTGCCTGACATACTATCACAACTGAGTAATCCTCTTGTAATGCTGAGATTGTCCAATTGCAATCTTGCAAATGCAGACATCATCTGCCTTCACAAAAGTCCAGTCACTAAGTCGCTGAGAGAGCTTGAGCTGAGCAGAAATAACTTAGTGCCGTGCATTGAAAATCTCAATTTATTGATATCCCAGCTCTCTTCTACACTCATCCTCCTTGAGTTGGAAGAAGTTGGTCTCAGCTCAGACAGTCTCCTGTCTTGTTTCGAAAAGAGCATGCTCTGCCAAAAGCTCAAATTTTTGAATGTGTCGAACAATTCAAGCCTGTGCAGGGAAGCCATCATGGATAGTTTGGTATACTTCTTTGTGTCTCCAGAGTTAGAGGTTGCTATAAAATATTTAAATTTATTGCAAGATCATTTCTTTAATGCTTTGGTTATATTTACCGCAGGCTGTCAGAATCAGTTTCCCACCTGACTTGAGCACAAACACAGACAATGTGAATCAATCTCAACAGGATTTTTCATCAGAAATTGAAAAAATTATTTATTGTCTATGTTTAAGACATAAGAGAATGTTTTTTAGGATTGTTTTTCAAAGTTAGTTGACACTTTTCTTTGTAAGCCATTTGTTCTTTGCTTGAGTTTGAAAGTAGATACATGGACAAATATTACTTTTTACTTTTGATTTGAAAAATAGAGCAATGTATTCATAAATGCAGCCAATATTTGCAATCATGATGCAATTTCTATGGAACTAAAATCAATTTTATAATTGGATTAAATGAGCATGCACAAAAAAAAAGAACATAAAACTAGAAATTTAGACACGAGCCTTGAGTTTTGAGCTAATCTTTTGTAGAACAACACCTTCCAATAGTGACATTGGTTAAAGCATGATGTTTAATGCAAAGGTTATTTATGGCATCCATTTCAGAAATGACCAACAATTAAATCCTGCACAGCTTGAAAGCATTCAATAGTTTGGATAGGGGGAATTTGCAAAACTCCAGACATGAGACCCAAATCTCTGGTGACTTTGAAAATACTGAGAAATCATCATTTCTGGAGAGAGACTAGATACACTTGGTATGTTTGTCTGGCTATGTCTATTAATTGTCGAGAAACTTGGAGACAAAATGGCTGAAGTGGACATCCCAAATGAATCATTAGAATCATTCTGAGGAAATGTTGTTGAGTTGGTGTAAAGGCTGTTAACCTGTGTCTGAGTTTGGAATGCCGTAGGCTTGTTGAAAGTCTGTTGATCAAGACTAGTGCTTGCGACTGATGCTGGCTGGATTTGTTCGCGTGCGTCCCAGACAAACTTCGGTGAAAAAGCTGAGATGACAGCATTAATGTCCTATGCTCCCAGTCAGGGAATTTCTTGTTTTTGTGAACTCTATTTGCTAACTTTCTATCTGTGGCAATCTCAGGATTTGATTCCCTTACTATTTGACTGGTTCCATAGTGATTTTCTAGTGGATCTTTGCCCCTGCTATGTCTGCACTCCAGATTTCCAGCATCTTCTGAGTCTCCCAATCCTGATGCTAAACTTTCACTTTTTTGAATAAAATCCTCAGAAAGTGACCTATGAGAGTCTTTGAATCCATTGGAGAAATTTTCTTTCAAATTGTTGTCGTTGGCTAGATTGTTAGCTTTATTTTGACAGCTCGACTCTAATTTATTAGCATTTTCTTCCTCTCTTTCTCCTCCATCGATAAATTCGGAAAATTGTTCAAACATCTGCGATTCGGGTTTTTTAGAAATCAGTGATATTATCTCAGCTTCTGATCCGTGTTTTCTTTTTATGTGTCTCCTGATCCCATCCAAGCGTTTAGTGGTATGGGCACAACCTGAGCATCCGTAAGGTTTGTTATCACTATGAACCAGCAAATGCCTTTTCAGATGTTCTGTTCTACCAAGCCTCCTATCACACATAGGACACTTGTAAGGTTTTATGTCATTATGTATAACAGCGTGGCGTTTTAGTTTGCTCTGGCTGTAAAAGGTTCTGCTACAGATTTCACAAGAGAATGGTCTAAAATCAACATGTGTTTGTAAGTGCCTCTGAAGAGTATTCCAATGCTGAAAAACTTCACTGCAAACAAGACAGGTTGGGCTTGTTCCCTTCTGACAATTATGAAATTCTTTAATGTGTGCAACACAAAGCTTCCTGTAAGCATCAAATTTCACTGGATCTGTAGCTTCTGCTTGGTTAAGGAATGACTTTATGATCCCTTTGGGATTTGCAAGAAGTTTTGAATCATCTGGGCATGAATCAGTTTCTTCAAAATTTTTAAATTTGGAGAGGGCCTCCTTGATGAGAGCATTAGCGCTAGCCATGTCTATGCCAACCATAGGGGGAGTGATGTCACAAGTGTCCTGAAGACCCAGCTTTAGCATTCCATCCTGACCAGTCCCATTAATAACTAAATCTTCTGCTTTTAGAGACATTTTGTACTACAAAAGCTTTTCTATAACATAATCAAAAGGTCATTTGATGCCTGGGCATAACCTGAAAAATTAAAATAAGATTGGAAATTAATGCACTGCTTCTCTAAAATAAAATTTTTCAAATCCTAAGTAAATCTAGGAAAAGAAATTAGGATTGATTGTCACTGTAAAGTCTTTATGCAACTGGTCATTAAATTGGATAAAGTAGGATTGCCTACAAAGTTATTTTTAGATTTACTATTTTTATGGCAGCTAACAGTATTCAATTACTAAAAATATGTTAGGTTGGATTCAAAGGCAATAAGACTTTATGCTAGATAAATGTGAATGCACGGTAGCTGATCAGAGACTTATTCAGAATGATAGTCTCAGCATGAATTGAATTCATTCGGCGTTCATGCTAATCCTCCAGAACTTTCGAATTTTAGAAATACATCAATACAGCATAACTTCAACGAGTATTATAAGATTAGTCTCGACATTGCGCGCCGTCTTGCGTTGCAGGCCTCACATAAACCAAATATATCGTGTTTAGAAACATTACGTTATGAATGGTAGATCTAATGCCTAATCTTTTAAACAATATAATATAAATTTGCCTATTAGAAACGTTACTTGCAAATCTAGGCCAATTCAAATCAATTTAAATGTAAGAGGCTAATTTCAATTGAAATAGATCATTAAATTTGAAAATAAATTTGTTTTTATAATTATTATAAAATATCACATGTTTAATACAATATAAAACTTCAGCATGCTTGTTTGATTATATCGGCGATATATTGCGTCACCCGGTAGAATTCTTGCTTGATAAAAATAAATCGTTGTGTAGAAATGCCGGCTGTAGCAAAATCGGATTTTAGAGAAGAGGAGGTCCTTCAGGCCGTCGTCATTGCTGATTCCTTTGACAAGAAGTTTCATCCTCTTACATCAGATAAACCTAAAGTTTTGTTACCATTTCTAAACGCGCCTCTCATAGAGTATGTGCTGAAGGCATTGCTGTCTTCGGGTATACAGGAAACGTTCATTTTTTGTTGCCATCAACCCCAAAAAGTTAAAGAATATTTGAGAAACTCCAAATGGACAAGTGACAGATCTAGAATGAAAATTCATCTGATTATTTCTGATAAATGTGATTCAGTTGGAGATGCATTAAGAGACATTAGCAACAAAGATTTGATTAGATCTGATTTTGTTCTGCTTCATGGTGACACAATATTCAACACAAACCTCTCATTTGCTCTAAGGGTCCATAAAGAAAGAAAACAGCAGGATAAAAATATCACATTGACAATGATTGTAAAAGAAACTGGGATTGGTGAGTGTTTTGTGAAATTTGTTAGTGGGATCATTCTTCTCTAGTAAGTACATAGCAGGCTACGATACATTTTTGCATCTAATACAATAATTAAAATATAACGAGCCCATGTCAAGCAATTACGCATAATGATCCTTGGAGTAGCTATACATTTCTTAACTGGTTGGTGTTTTATTTATATTAATATCTTTGAAAATGTTTCTCAGTAAGTGTATAATAAGTGTTATTTTTACACTTGCCCATTAGATCATTGCCATTTTGAATTATAAACGTTCTTAAAACTTGTATCTTTACAGATGAGCCATTAAGGTTGGAGGAAAAGTTTTTGATGCTTCAAAAACAAGAAAAGCGTGTTTTGAACTGCAGACATGTTGATAGAAGCTGTAATACCGGCATGGAATTTGGTGATGTGAATGCTCCATCAGGCTTTGCTGGACTCAATGTCTTGGACTGTCAAATCAGTATATGTTCACCTATCATTCTTCATCTTATGATTGATAATTTTGATTATCAATCTATCAATGACTTAGTGAAAGGAATTTTGGTCAATGAAGAGGTTCTTGGAAATAGCATATATTATCACATGTTGAAAAAGAATGAATATGCATCCAGAGTTTGGGGTTTCCAATCCTATGCAGCCATTGCCATGGATGTTCTCAACAGATTGACTTATCCATTGGTGCTGGAAAAGAATATCTTCATTTCAAAAGAAGAAAGTTATTCATTCAGTGGAGAGAACATTTACCTCCACACTGATTTTCAAAACACTAATAAATCTATGCTGGGGAAGAATGTGGTTATAGGGAAAAATACACTTGTTGGCAAACAAGCAGTAATTTCTAATTCAGTTATTGGTAAAAACTGCAGGATTGGAAATAATGTAACATTGGATGGTTGCTTCATATTTGACGATGTTGTCATTGAGGATGGCTGTCATCTATCAATGTGTTTTGTCTCTGAGAATGCTCACATTCATGAGAATGTTCAGTTACCAAAAGGATGTGTTTTAGGAAACAATGTTAAAATTTCCTCTACTGATTCTTTGTCATGCAACACCAGGCTGGTCTCTTCTTCAATGGATGACACCTTGGAAGCCTTATCAAAAGATAAAGAAGCCTACGTTTATTTTTCAGGTAACGTGAATGTCACAGAAAGAAGGTTCTGGGATTGGGGAGAAATTGTTGAGGTTTTGGATGAGTCTAGCTTTGGGGAAAGTGATAGCGAGGATGAAGAATTTGATGACTCAAAGTTGTGTTATAATGAACTCATAAAAAATCTAAAAAGATCAATTTTGGAGAATGTTTCAACCCAAAATGTAATTTTGGAGATGAATTCTGCAAAGCATGCTTATGGCATTCAGATAAGAGAGTTGCACATCTTATTGATGAGAGCCCTATTAGATTTGCCAAACAAATTGACAACATTTGCACAGGAAACGACCAACTATTTCTCAAGATTTGGAAAGATGATGAAGCATTTCTTGCCCCTTTTGAGACATTACATTAAATCGCGGGATGCCGAACGAGACGTTCTCATTGCCATGGAGGAGGCTTGCCAATCGGAGTCTGAATTTTTAAAATCTTTTGTTGCTATCGCTAAATTCTTGTATGACGAGGACATCCTGAGTGAAGAAGAAATTATTGCTTGGTGGAAGGATGAAACTAGTGAACACATCCCTGAATTGGAGGACAAGGTTTTGCCTTTTATTAATTGGCTTGAAACTGCTGAAGAAGATTCATCTGAGGATTCTGATTAAATTTTGTAAACATGTAATTATTTATTACTTGTTCATTGTTCTCTAAGTTTGCAACATTGGATTTAAGCACAAAGCTAGAGATGGGAAAAATGCATTTAGCTATCTTAACATTGAATTAGGAATTTGGACACATCAAATTTTATAAAATTATCAATCACCTAACTTTTCTATATGATGTATACCTCTAATTAAGTTGAATATACCACCACTTATTTTGATAATTGTGGCAAAATGACTGCTGTTTGATTGCCCTTTTACAAATGTTGCATCTGCTTTTGTAACTAAATACTTTTAATTAATAATGCTTGGTAATGTTGTGGAACTTTGGTGGTTGTGGAGGTCCTTGTCATTTTGCAAGAAGCAGTTGCCTACACCTTTATAATGCGTTACATTTTGTATTTAGTAAAATTTCTGAGTGAATTGATTTATGCAATCATTCAAATCATTAAAAGATTAGGCTTCTGTAGCTGCATATAGTCATCTAGATATTGAGTTTCACCTTAAAACACTTGCATTCAGATATTGAATACATTATGACTTTTATTTTTGCTCTCTGTTGCATTCTTTTTGGTGTTGCTTGGGTTAGATATTATGCAAGTCTTCCAAGTGACTTTTGATCAGAAATCTTTGTCCAGGAAAGAAAAATTCCATGAACATTTCTGTAACTAAGGTATTAGAGAGTCTTGTCATTCCTGTTGAATGAGCAGCTTATAATTACATTCGCTTTAGTTGATGTGCTCAGTTATTTGGTTAATACTTGGTTATAATGAATCCTAAGTACTTTGCCAGGCAGGAAGAAAGTCCAGTCAAAGGATTGGATGACTTGAATTGATAACAATGACACAAATGCCACGAGTTTTTTCAAACATTTGGAACAGGAGAGTTTTTTGAGAGTTTTACCAAGCTTATCAGATTAGCTATCTAGTTATCTGGCATCACCTCAACCCTTACCTGGATTTGGATATCTGTGTCAGTGCATTCAGTAGGATGTAACAACGTTTGGCTCATTGGCTAAAACTTGTTCAATTATCTTTGCTTTATTTCAAGGAAGATTAACTGGTGACATAATTTGTGAACGGGATAAATAACACGTAGATGTTTTAAGAGATGTTTGCGATAGTCTTTTGAACGCTGCTTGTCAGAAATCTTTATCCCAACCGGAGTCGTCATCTTCTGGAAGTTGATCGTCTTCGTCATATTCGTCAAAGTTGGACGTGTCTAAACGATCTCTTATCTGTTGTGGGAAATTTGCAAAAACGACAATATTAGAATTCCTCGAGTAATAGCAGAAGAGTAATACTGTTGGTATAATGTAAATATGCAATAGTAATAGTTATATTAATAGTTATAATAACGATAAGGGGGCCATTGATCCTGGCGATCTAGTGGTTCCAAAAGTGGGCGCTAGAGAGGTAAGGTATTTTTCTCTGGGGGCGGTAACTGCCCCTTCCCGAATAGCTTTCATTACATTTGGTGAAAAGCAAAGAAAAGAACAGGTCATCTCATCATCATCAGGAAGTGTTTGATCGAGGGTTTGTTCCCCTAGAAAAAGCTGAGATGACTGCTGATCTTCTTCCGTGGCTGCTTTTCGATGCTATATTTTGGGAGGGAGGGGATGCTGAGCAAAATAAGTTTGATTTTATCACCATAGTCTATTTGATAGAAATAACGGGAGTATATTACATTCTAGTTTGTTAATATTTGAAATCGATATAATTATTGTAACTAAAATATCTCTGAAACAGTTTGTGAGAAGAAGTCAATTCAAAAATCCTTCTATTTTCTAAGAAAAAATCATGAAAGATAAAGATATTATATGTAGATATTATGCATGTAAGTTCCTAGTTTAAAATGATTGTGGGTTTGATAAAGTTTAAAGATTTGCGATGAATTTCACCGTATCATTCTTTAATCGATCGCTTGATTGATTTATTTATTAATGTATCCTCTCAGAGAATGTTCTCCATTTCCATTCCTCAATGAGCGGAGAAAAGTAAAGCTTTGTAAAGCTTCAGTAAATTGGATATTATCATAAAGTTACTATCAATATCTGAGAAACAGAAACTCACCAGAGGCATGAACGGAGGTTTGAGGTTCCTCTTGCGAAGTCCTTCCCAATTAAACCCTTCAAACCATTTGTGTTTTCTTACATCTCTCAACCCGTGCATACCGTAGCCCAACCGTTCTGACGGATTGTCTCTTGAAAGTGGACGAAAGTAAATACAAAACAATTTTTAAGTTAGTTTTTAATAAATGTAAAATAAATGTTACTGCATGTGTATTTCTTTAAGAACAATTTATACCGTGTTACACAAATGCAGTCTAGTAATTCGCGAAGATGTGTCTTAATCGATGAAGAGTTCAATAAATGTCAAAAAAGCTGGCCATTACGAACACTATTGTCCATTTCACTTCTCTATTCATGACGTTGCAGACTTTAATGCCTTACATATTTCCGCCCGAATTAAACTTAGTACATTACCTAATCTACTCGTGTCAATTTTTTTTTTATAGATTTATTAAACAAAATGACATTAAATACAGTTACAAAACCCGCATAATTACATACTTAATCATAAATTTTGTAAAAAAGGACAAACCGAAGGGATTTAGGCGCCTCTGACGCTATGCAAATGGCGCATTATAAATTAACTATTATTATTATTATTATATACTCCCGCTGATGGGCTGCCTGTTCCAATGAAAAAAAAATTTAAAGCTGAGTATCACAAAAGAAATGAATCGTTCAGAAGTTCAAAAAATAAGGTAGCAGTTCACAGTGAAAGAAATCTGGCGCACTTCAGAAAATCCACATGAGACGATTTTACTTACTTAGAATATATGATTTGTAAGTACTTTTGAATATAGATATGGACTTAGAGGATGTTATGGTGATGGGAATCGAGGAAAATATGCGAGNGCGCACTTCAGAAAATCCACATGAGACGATTTTACTTACTTAGAATATATGATTTGTAAGTACTTTTGAATATAGATATGGACTTAGAGGATGTTATGGTGATGGGAATCGAGGAAAATATGCGAGGCATATTCAATGAGAATACTCAGAGCACTTCAATGAAAATTTTTTGAGCATGATTCGAAAAGCTTCAGGTCTATATTTGTCGGCGGACCGCAAACAATATGAGTGAATATGACTCATTAACATTTTGACATCCAAAATAGCGTTGATGAAGTGTTGGATGGAGGATGTTAATGGTTGGAGCTTTACCAACGTGTTTCGACAAATTCATAACTTGTTTTCTATGCGTGGAAGTTCTTTCAATTTGTCTGCTTTTGTTAATATCAATGCAGAATAAGTACAAATCATAAATATTTTATTTTATACTTAATTTCGGCTAATTCATTAATAGAAAGCAAATGATGTTTAAATGATTAAATAAGAAAGAAAATGAATAACCTGCACAACTTTTTGATGAGTTGCTGGGCATTTTTTGTGATGCTTTTCTTGTTGAAATCGACTGAATCGATTCCCCTGAGAATGAAGTTGTAAGTCTTCATGGGGTCTGAACCAGTGAACGGGGGACTTCAAAATTCAATAATTTGGCACTAAAATCTTATTTAATGATTTATTAAATAATAAAAAAAAATAGTGATAATTTAAAACAAATATTCGTACCTCCCAGTTAATAGTTCGTACATCAAAATCCCTAAGGACCACAAATCCACAGAGAGGTCGTGACCTTTGTTAAGAATAATTTCTGGAGCCACGTATTCTGGAGTTCCACAGAAAGTCCAAGTCTTGTGACCGTACCCTATGTGTTTGGCGAAGCCAAAATCAACCTGAAAATTGTTAGTTTGTGTTTATGAATAAGAGCCGTGTTGTAATCGATTGAAAAGAAATCGAATTTCTTACTAATGTAAAATTAAATTATTATTATTTAGTACTCTCTCTTGTTCATTTTTAAAAAGTTTAGCCTTTTGAATTAGTTATAGAAACTCTTGCGAGCCTAAAACAGAGCGGCACCAAAGCGAAAGCCATAACCACTTGGTTAGTTACAGAAAAAAGCTGCAAGTAGTGCAAAGATTCAAAAAATAATCTCATGCCAAAACCAAAAGAATTTCCATCCCGCTACGAAGGATTTGATAAGAAACACTGAAGCAGAAAGGAAACAAAGGGCATCAATGTCCTCTTTTCTTCTTCCTCCTCACGCGTCTCCCTCTTCTGAAATCTGCGGAGACAGAACTTATTTTTGTTTCTTACCCTGGCAAAGTTCCACTTATTTTTCAAGAGTTTGTTCTAAAAGTGCTAGAAATATACTTTTTATACCGCTCAACTTAAATTTCCTGGCTTAAGATTTGTTTTCCCAAACTTTTTCCTGGGATGAATTGTGTGTCCTGACCACGTTTAAGTGTTACAAGTCTCTTAAGTGTTGACCGTACCCTATGTGTGCTTCAGTTTAAAAAGGATTTAAATATGTTAATTACGTAAATGGTGTCCTAAGTTGACCGTAAATATATTGTTATAACCCTGGCAACATACAATTAATCAACGTTTGCAATTAAGTTTATATTTATTGTTATTTTTAGATTTACTATAATATTTGGAAAGTTCCAAAAAGGCCTAAAGGGCGGAAATTAAGTTAGGTTACAAATTCCCACAAATCCCAGATAAGATCCCAAACAAGATCTCTTAGATTCCCCTCGACATCCACAATATCCAATATTCCTATTCAGCAAATAATCACGCAAGTGACCGCTATGCAATAACTGGAAATACATAATATATATATAGGGATTGCATAACAGGTAATAATTGAAAATACATAATACATGCAGGGATTGCATGAGGTATTTACAGGTAAAAACCATCCACTTGTTAACTGTTAAACTGAATAAAACCAAGTATAAATTCGGCATAAATTGAGCCCCGTCATTTTTAACAATATTTAGCATGCTATTGCTTTTAAATGAAATTAACGTGATTGAATGATTTATCATTTGCATGCTGATAACTAAATCGATCACAGATTGCAGATTATTACTATAATTATTTGTGATTATTTGAAATGTTTGTTATGTGAACTTTTATTCCCAATTTCTTATCTACCAGTGTGATTGTACGGCATTTTCCACATGTCAACACTTTCCGTGATTTGGGCAGGAGCCATTAACAAGGATTCTCCCTTATTTTGCGTCTGATGGATCCTGGAATGTCTGACTAATCTTCGCCAATATTTCCTTCCTTTCATCTCAGAAGTTCTTCCTCATTTCTCTTTACGACTTCAGTTGTTCCGACTGTGTTGTAAATTATATCGAATAACATCATTTTAAATTTCTAAAAATCCAAATTCAATTCATTCATTCAAATTATCTAAACCTTTAACTAAGTAAACTGGAATTTGCTGGAATAATTTTCCTGTTTGCTGAGAGAAGCAGTTTCGCATACATTTCATGTATTTGTCTTGAATGACGACTATTTTAAATATTCAAAAATGTATCCATTTTGACAAATCAAATCTTTAGCACAGCGTTAACTCACCAATTTTGTGTATCCAGCCGAATCTACGAGAAGGTTCTCTGGCTTCAAATCTCGATAGACGACCCCCCTTTCATGAAGATATATCAACGCTTCAACCACGCAACCAGTAAAGAAACGGGTTGTAGAATCATCGAATGAACCTCTATTACGAATATTATAAAACAATAATAAAATGTAGTTAATTAAATATTATTATTATTATTACATTGTCAGAACATTATTTAGACTTAAAATAATGATAACTTGAAAGGATCAGTCAACCAGAAATTCAATTTACTAAAAAAATATTTTTTGAGACTTTTTTTTAAGATTTATTAAACAAAATGACATTAAATACAGTTACAAAACCCGCATAATTACATACTTAATCATAAATTTTGTAAAAAAGGACAACTAAAAATATGATACACCCTAATTACGTAATGTTCTTAAATGTAATAATATTAACACGCAAAATCTGATGCACTTTTTTCTGTTTGTCATTTATGATTCATTCTAAAATAAAGCTAATTATTATTTCACCACATGAAAATGTCAACAAGTTTTAAGTCTTGCCGAATTTTTCCAAATTTTCCTTTATTGCTTCTCAATTCATATTCCAGCTTCACTGTGATGATGCACATTTTTCCTCTTCAATTATTTCCAATTATTCTTCAAAATTAATTCCAATTATTCTTCATAATTAATTCCAATTAATTCCAATTACTCTTCCTAATAACTTGTGTTCGTCTGAAAGAAACTTTTCACTCACACACATCTCCTCCTCATCTTTTTTCAAAAACGTTTTGCTTCAACTTTTCCATTCTCCGAAGCCAACGATGTGCTTAATAATTCATGAGTGGGCGGAGCTTAACTCCAATGAAATCCTAGATCACGTTCACTTCTTAGAAAGTAAGCGATACAAATAATGAAGGTTCAAAAATGTTTTACTTTGTCATTTATTTTTGATGTGTTGCTTAATTATCGTCCAGGTTTACGTTGCTTCGTATTGAATGTTGTTGTATTTGTGGGTATTTTATGTATTGAATGTTGTTGTATTTGTGGGTATTTTATGTATTGAATGTTGTTGTATTTGTGGGTATTTTATGTATTGAATGTTGTTGTATTTGTGG
>MPNW01000009.1:77003-275723 GCA_011800805.1 Hirudo medicinalis
ATTATATTATTTAAATTATTATATTATTTAAATTATTATATTATTTAAATTATTATATTATTTAAATTATTATATTATTTAAATTATTATATTATTTAAATTATTATATTATTTAAATTATTATATTTAATCAATTATATTTTAATTAAATTATTACATTTAATTCATATTCTCGATTCATATTTTACTTCATAATGAAATATTAAGCTCAGAAATCTGAATCATACTCACAATTGATCAACGAATGAACATCGGCATAATATTACTTGCCAATTTATTGTCCATCGTTCTCTTTCCCAAACTATTTTCAAAGTTCTTCGAAAAAGTCATACATACAAGGCATTACAGCCACCTGTCAAAATTCTCCGCGATAACTGAAAATCAACATCAATCAACATCAATCAACATCGATCAACATCAATCAACATCAATCAACATGGCCTCGGAAATAACCGCTCCACCTTCATGCCACTATTCATCTCCACTCCAAAATTACAAATTACAAAATTACAGCTCCCTAAGTGAGAGTAATACGGCGTCAGAGGAATCCTGCTAAAATGATCCCAGAGTCACCTCGAAGACAAGTGTACTTCCATGGCATCATGTCATCAATTGCACACATTTCTTGTGGAGTATCACAAGGATCTCTATTATTATCTCATCAACGATTTGTGTTCAATCTCTGCTGTATTTGAATTTGTTTTGCTGTTCGCCGATGACACAGATCTTTTCATCTCTGGTGATAATCTATCCAACCTCTACGAAGACATCAACAATGAAATGAATCTCCTGTTTCAGTGGTTCTATGCAAATAGGCTTTCCCTAAATCTGACCAAAACTAACTGTATTCTGTTTCACTCTTTGAATAGGAAAGTATCTGCAATAAGACCTTAAAAATTAATGGCCTCCCATAAATCATGTCAATTCATGTAGATTCCTCGGTGTCCTGTTAGATGAGCATCTCATTTGGTGTGATCACATTAAGTAATTAAATCTAACACCTCGAAAATCAATGACATCTTTACTCGTGTCAGTCACCTCACTGACAAAAGCTCTCATGCCCTGCTATTCCATGATTCATCCTTACTTGTCATACTACAGTATTGTCTGGGCATCAAGTTACTCCTCTCGTCTGAAACCCTCACATACCGGCAAAAGAGATCTTTATGCTTAATATGTCATCTTCAACCACGCTCATCAACAAAATCCTCGTTCACCGATAATAAAATACTCAATATTTACAGTTGAATTCGTTCCAAGCAGTTGTGCTTCTCCACAAATCCTCACTCAACATGCTTCCTTCTTCACCTGTTCATCAGAAATTCATTCCTACGATTTAAGTAATGTCAATCGCTTTCGGAGTGAATTTGCAAATACCACCTTGAAACAATTTTCCTTTAAATGCTCAGGTCCACGTACACATTCATCCTTACCTAAAGAGGTCACCTCATCCACATCAACATCGACTTTCAAGGCATCTTATAAATTGCACTCACTTGACATCTGCTCACCTCTTGTTTCTGATGGAAATCTCACGCACATCCTCGTCTTGTTTTTTATTCATTTCGTTTGTTACAAACATTTACTCAATTGTTCATCCACGTGGGTGGCCCTCTTAGCGGGGTGTGAATCCCTTGGGGTTTTTTTGCCTTTGAACAATTTTTTGGCATTTCAATTGTCTTCCCGTTTTAGTTTTTGTTTGAATATTTGTTTGTTGTTCATAAAATCAAATAAATAAAATCAAATCAAATCATTTCCATCGCCTAATCACCAACGAATGAATGAATTATTCAAGATTATCAATAATCCTCATTGAAAAGGAATGAAGAAATAAAGAAATAAAGAAATGAAGAATCGAAAAAGAATGAAAAATCATCGGAACACGCATACTTCAAGAACCTCAATCCAAGACTAACTACTTTGAAGCAGAATGAATGGATGGATGGATGGATGGATGGATGGATGGATGGATGCATGAATGAATAAATGAATGAACGAATGAACGAATGAACGAATGAACGAATGAACGAACGAACGAACGAACGAACGAATGAATGAATGAATGAAGGATGGCTGAAAAAGAATGCATTGAATTCACTCGAGAGGACAGCAGATGACAAGTTGAGGTAAATGGATAACTTCAGTTCACTTAGTCAAGGATTGATGGAAGGCTGGAGAGATTGATAGATGGATGGATGGATGGATGTGTAGCCAAGTAGATGGACGGACATATGTATGGATGGATAGATATGTGTATGTGTTTGTAATTGTATGGATAGATGAATTGATTGAAGGATAGATAGATGAACGGATAGATGTCTAGATGGATGAATGAAAGGTAGACGGATGCTGCTGCTGCTGCTGCTGATGATGATGATGATGATGATGATGATGATGATGATGACGATGATGATGATGATGCTGCTGCTGCTGATGATGATGATAATGATGATGATGATGATGATGATGATGATTGAAATGGCACGGGTCACGCGACAGTGTTTTCCGTGTCACATCGACCACCTCCTGAATGTTTGTGCATTTTGTTTGCCAAATTTCAACTCCGCAAGTTGAATTTGTAAGTGGATGTCGAGGAGGAGAAGTCTTTCATTTTTCTCTGTTTGCATTCGAGGAATGTTATTTCGAGAGTATTTTGTTGTTACATTCATATTGTTTTCTTGTTACATTCACATTGTTTTGTTGTTCCTTTATGCATTACGATGCATGTCAAATTACATTGAATAATAATAAGTGTTGTTATTATACTGTATTATTAATATTAGCCACAGTAAAATTTATTACTTTCTCATTGGAGACTTTTCCAAATTGATGTCATAATATTTTTAACTTAATGAAAGAGAAGTTCCCATGAAATTGACTTTCAAAAGAAATTGCCGCGAGTCGAAAATGATCAAAATTGACAAGAAGTCTGACACATCTTGAGAAATCAATTGATAGTCACGTGATTGATAACAATGGAAATAATATTTATAACAATGGAAATAATATTTATAGTAATGGAAATATTATTTACTATAATGAAATTTTTATTTATTACAATGAACATATTTCATTATTGTTAAACGTTAAAAAACAATTTCTATTCAACCATCTCTGCCCATTGAAAGCGAAATTTAAGACATCATTATCATCAACACAAATTATATTTCGAATCATTTTCAAGTTTTAAAGTGTGTTTGTTGCTTTAAAAAGAAATAGATGGAGACATCTACATTCATTAAAAGTGATATGAGAGGCATTTATAATTTTTAAGTTATTACTTATTAATATTATTTTCATTGAATTATTATTTATTATGAATTAAATGCAGCATTTGTTTACTGTTCAATGTGGAAACTACATTTTGAGATGCTTCATGAAGCGATTAGAAGCAATTTTTCTACATCCATGCCGGCGATAATATGAACGACCACCATCATCATCATTTCCAGCACCACCACCATTATCGTCATCATCATCATCACATTCTTTTTATCGGGCCCGATTTAGTTCTTCTGAAATTAGGGACCAGTCCACCATCACAATCATCATCATCATCACAATCTTCATCTGCATCAATTTCTATTATTCTTAATTCATTGTTGTTTCTAGGTTGCTAGATTTTATTTGTTCTCATATTAGCATCACCATCACCATCACCATCATCGTCATCGTCATCGTCATCGTCGTCGTCGTCGTCGTCGTCATCATCATCATCATCATCATCACCACCATCATCATCGTCAAAGGAGCAGAATTTAACGTTCGTTCCTGTTTTCAGATCATCAAATTGATCAAGCAACTTTCTTTAATCTTCCAACAAAATTTATAAACCACTGATTTTGAAAGATTTATTTTCAATAAATGGTATAATAATTGCATTAATTGTTTTATAATATTAGTATATATTACATCAATTATTTTAATAATGGCTGCTACAGTAATAAAAATTAAAATATTAATAATAATATATAATATATAATATATATTATATTATAACAATATTATAATTATATAATGTAATATATACATAATAATATTATAATTATATATTATAATTATGTAATATATATTATATTATAATTATATTATTATCATTTATTATTACATTGAAATAAATTTCATGGTAGCTCAGAGGGCTGCGTTCCTGTATGCGGCGCTAATGGCAACATTCGCAATGTGTCGTGTCCGCAACCCAGCTAAAATACCGCTTCGAGCACCCTTGGGAAGCTGTATAAATGGCACACAAATGGGTGTACTCAGGCATGGCATACCCGCGACATTCTGATGGTTAAGACTTCTGCCTCCCACGATGGCAGCCCGAATTTGAACCCCATTGGGGGAGCTCCGTCCTAATCATCCAGTTATGTATTGGACGTTATGGAACAGCAACAATATATGAATAATGTATAAATGTTGCATTAATGTTACGTAAGTGCTGTGCGAATGGTTGGCCCCACACCCTGTTGAGGATTGATGGCATCTCCCTGGACAAAGAAAAATAATTTGTTTTTTTTATTGTAATATATTCGATATAATTTTCATAATGAGATTATATTTAACGAAGAAAGTTACATGCAATTGTTTTATTATAAAATTATAGCTGTGATGATGATGATGATGATGATGATGATGATGATGATGATGATGATGATGATGGTGATGATGATGATGATGATGATGATGGTGATGGTGATGATGATGATGGTGATGGTGGTTGGCAATGATGATATGATTGTTTATACATGCTTTTTTTATACTTTATTGTAATATTTTTATTTAAATCGAAAAAAGTAAAATGCTATATTATCTTTATTTTATCACCACCACCATCATCATCATCGTCATCGTCATCGTCATCGTCATCGTCCATCGTCATCGTCATCGTCATCGTCATCGTCATCACCATGCGAAGTGTAATTACTGAGTGATATCGTTATNTCATCGTCATCGTCATCGTCATCACATCATCATCATCGTCATCGTCATCGTCATCGTCATCGTCATCATCATCATCATCATCATCATCACCATCATCATCATCATCATCATCATCATCAACATCATCTCGTCTTGATAGAGTGCATAATTCACATGATTTGGGAGCCTAACGAGAAACTGGGATGAAATGAAGAAAATGTTTCTGAAACAACAAACTTATCAACTTTTCGATGTTGGAAAACTTTGTTGCTTTTTTGTGTGTGAATGTTTTCGAGTGTTGAAGACACGTTGTTATAGTGGATATTTTGTAAATATATTAATTTGTGACATTTTACCAGTACCTAAACCACCGAAAGATTGGAAAGAAAGAATCTGAATAATCTTCGAATGATGATGATTTGCCTTCTTGTTCTCGTAAAGATCCAGATTATTTAGTCCATAAGATTTCTCAAGAAGAGCTTAATGATCTTGCAAGAGGTCTTGATTTTTCTAAAAAAGCTGAGATCTTTGGTTCATGGTTTCAACAATGGAACCTTTTGCTGAAGGATGTAAAATATGATCTTTTCGATCACGTCAAAGTGTTATGTCAGAAATTTTTTGACATTGATAAGGACCTTGTATTTTGTAATAACATTGACATGTTGATGACCGAAGTGAGCATTGAATACAAAACAGAAGAGTGGTGTTTGTTCATTGTATCATACTCACCTAAAGAATCTTCTGGCGAAACAGAGTTGTCCAGTGTTATTGCTGTGTTATTGCTGTGTTATTGCTGGACATTGGTTAAGGAAACTCCATGCGAAAGACATCATAATGTACCATAATCACCCATCCGAATCTTCTGGCAAAAAAGTGTGTTTTCCAATGTTGTGATAGGGATTATGGTAGCCTACAAGATATTGTAAATAGACCTGATACCATTGGAATGATGCTAAAAGAACCTAAGAGAGACTGAGAATCAAAGTGCTGGAATACTTGTACCTGAATCACTATCATTAGGAGTGCTATGATGGCAGATATTACTTCACAGACTTATATTCATGCGGGGTTAGAGGAGCTAAAGCAGAAAACGGAAGAGCTTGTGTTACAGAATGTGATAGCATCGAAGAAGTCATACGAAAACAGGATGATCCCAAAATTTTAGTTTAAATCTTAAATATATATGTATACATATCTCAAAATAAGTGACAGACTGAAATCCCGGCTTAAACTCTTCTAATTTTTGACTGTCCATTAGAAAATTTGAAGATTAAAAAGTAAAAATAAACACTGTGAAAAAAAACTTTTCAAAAACATGCTTTTATTTCAGCAGCACAAATAATTTTATATTACCCACGTCCTTTAGCATGCCTCAGATCGAAAAACTATTTTCTCATTTCTAGTGCATTTTTGAGCTGGTTATTTAAATTGAAGATATTGCCTCTCAGATGTTCACGAATCAAGGCGCCGCAGGGTTGAGCGATCTCTAATATGATTGTACGAGAATGCAGCTTTTTATTGATGGAACTTTCTAATGTTTTTGTTCTGAAGTAGATCAAGTTGGAGGGATGCATAATATCTTGCAATGGTGTCAATATATGTGTTGGCAAAACTATAATATAATGGCCTTGTCTCCAGTGTTCTGTCCACATCTCCAGATCCTCCAGAGCTTCAATTGCGTATCATTTTATAGACGAATGAAGGACGCCTTTTTCTGAATTTTGGAGAAAGAGGAAGAAGTTTGGGGCGAGCGTCTGGGAAGTCAGTTCGATCTGAACTGGGACCAACGGTCTTCAAAAGAAAAACAGTATTGAATTAATGCATTCCAGTAGAGTGCATGCAGGTATTGATTAAGGTTGTAATAATCTGCCTTAAGGAAGTTGTAATATGCAACCTCAGATAGTTGATTGTAAGACCAGCCAGAGAACAGGGTATTTGGCTTAAAGGTCACGACATTATGATCGCTGGTTGAAATGGGACACAATTGTTGAGATGAACTGAAGATCATTTGAAAAACCAAGATCAAGAATATTCTCGTATCTCGTTGTGTTCCTGACAAATTCATGGGGACCATATTCCTTGGAGAATTTCAAAAATATTTTGTAGATTTTAATGTTTGAAGCTGTGTGAATTGCCAGTTGATTAGGGCTAGATTGAAATCTCCAAGAAGACGGAACGTCCTCACCCCAGAACACAAATACTGTCAATACTATCTGTAGCGTATATCTCAGCTCGGCATCAAAGCCTCCACTCCGGTAATAACCCTTCAATCCTCCAGATCTTAAATCCCCATGAAATGTCTACACAAACCAACTCGATGCGATCAAAACTTTTTGGAACCTCAACTGATTGGAACGAGACACAGTTTCTAACAAGCAAGAGGACGCATCCATCTCTTGACCCCCGATCTCGTCTGACTACCGCAAAACCAGGGGTCAAAACATTGAATATGGGATGTCTTTGGTTAGAACTCAAAAATAAAAGCACTTTTAACTTCAGTTGAAGTCAATTTAAGTTGTTTACGGATTTTTGAGAAAATGATCAGGTAAGTGAAACGATTTAAGGCTGGAGTCATTACGAAGGATTGAAACAATTGTGATGTTGCGCAATTTCATCTAACCATTCTTGGCCCAGAACCACTTTAATGTAATCGTCCTTCATTGCAGCTGCAAATGTTTCAAGCATTCCACTTTTATTCCACTTTTATAAGTAATAAAAGTTTACAATGAGGTGTTCAAATATGCTGAGCATGAATTTAAATAAAGATGTTTCCTCTGTAAAATAAAATAATCACAAGTTAGAAACAATATTTATTAGGATTTAATTACATCATAATTAATGTAGTCTTTGGTAACGTTTCTTGGGCACAATTCAAGAATTGAGACTTTCCACCCAAATAAGCAGCTGAGTCACCTTGCATGCCTCGATGACTTTTTAAAATTTGATGTCACCACAAATAAGGAAACGTTTCTTAAATTTTCAGCCATATCCTCTGAATGCTCCACTGGGAGGTCGTAAATGCTTATTTATATTTCAGAACCAGGAAAACTTTGTTCACAATTTGTTCTCGTGAGAGTGTGAAGTTATGAACCTTATGCACGTGACACGTGACATGAATCGTGTCATCTTCATTTGTGCTTCAAGAAATGTCATCTGAATAGCAACATTAATGAGAAATCACCACCGAACATTTAAGTAACTGTCGCATGCTACAACCAATCATGCACAACCGCTCCTTTGTGACCTTTACGATAATTTATTACTTCTTAAAATTAGTCATTTAACATTTTTCTAACATTCATCATGCGCCACTAAACTTATTGATAACGCTTATTTCCAGGAAGACATAAAATTAAATGCCCGCTCAATTAAAGGAAATGAAAGGGGAAATTATTGTTTAATGAATAAATTCTTGCTGAATGCTAAAATAATTTAGCAAGAATTCAACTTTCAATACTTTATGAGTCCAATACATATTTTACAAAATATTTTGCAATTTCCTTTGAAGCGCATCAACCTATCTTCCAAAAAAAGAAAGGAAATTGTTCAATTGAGTTTCAATTTTGACAAGATAATCTCGAGCATATAAAGCAGAAAATTGATCGAAACGTGTTTCCGTCGCGAAAGTAAACTTTCACATTTGCTTGGGAAGTAAAATGAATGGAGAGTCATTCTTAAGAAAATTGGTCCGCAGCAACCCTGAGGAGACGAACGTTGGGGTTGACGAGACAACATAATTCTTGCAGTGGAGGTCACCATCATCAGTAAAATGCCGCGCACGTCCATCCTCTGGCATTTCCCTCAGGACTCATAAAGGAGAACTACCCTTTTAATATCAACTTATCATCGTTTCCGAACATTTAACTTTCACAAAATTCGTTAACTTTGTTATGGGAGTCCAATCAATAACAGCTACAATGCAGCTATTGCGAAAGACATTCAGAAGGAAAAGCTGTTAAAATGCGATTTTTTTCATTGAACCTCGAAATCAAAATAAGGTCCTCAACACAGTACCAGGGGAAGCTTTATTTGAAAAAAGGGAGAAGGAACGCTCTCGAACTTACTACCACAGAATAATATTTAAATCATTAAAACCAATGTAGCGAATTGATTCCATTTAATTAAACAATTTATTTATAAAGTAAGTTGTTATTTATAGATTCAATTGGCGTCCAATTTGTGTGCTCCATTGGTGGCTGCTGTAAGATATTGATCTCTTGATGGTGTCCCTGGGGTCGCGTGTGGAAATATATTTTGACCAGGGTTGGACAAAACAATGAAGCCCACTCAATAGTAAGACAACAGGCAGTAAATCTACTTTCTTATAGTTTTTCCAGGAAGTTTTAACAAGGTATTCCTTATTTTACTCGTTTCCGTCTTTCAATCCGACCGACGATTTAAATTCCGAAACACATTCGCCTGTTCGACATGAGCAGAAGATGTCCTGAATCTAAGAATTCACGTAATTAATGTATTTATTTCAATTTGTGATTTATCACTTACTAGCTTTTTAAACCGGCTTCGCCAGTCAAAGTACATACATAAATTCAGCTAGTTAATTAACATAACATAAATAACATTACTTTATAGTGGTTTAAGTAGACTAATGTCTCTGTGATAAACTACTCCTTTTTAATTCAATATCCAAATTTCAAAAGTCCTATTTTAAATAGTTCCACCGAATCTGAATATATTGTCTCATCATCAATCTTGTTCCACAGATTAACTACTGTCATGCTGAAGTAATTAATCTTCGGAGTACCCGTTGCTTTCCTATACAGCTTACATTCATGGTCTCTTGCCCTCAAAGAACTGGATGATTAGGCCAGTGTTCCCGCAACGGGATTCGAACCCGTGTTGCCTTCGCAAGAGGCGAAGTCTTAAACATTAGACCATGCGAGACCTCATTGCTCCTTGCTTCCAGTAGCTCTCGAGTTTAAAGCTCGTATGCGTTATAGGAAAAGGTTAAAGTTGGAAAATTTAAAAGTTGAAAATTGAAAACAGCGCAGTCGACCTAAGAACGGCATTGAGACTGACGCGTGCAAATTTCAAGTCGCTACCGATCACCGTTTGGGAGGAGTTCTTGGGACAGACAGACATACACATGCACTTTATGTTTTATATTATAAGTAGCTAAATAATCCACAACAATTTAGTTAATTTCACAGCTCTAAATTTCCAAATTTATGAGCTGTTTTGTAACTTCTTTTAAGAAAGTGTTTCAATAAAATATTTGACAATGGTCACTCAAAGTTACTCAAACTGCTTCGTACAATTTTTTATAAATTTAAAAAAATATATGTAAAAGTGATGAGTAAAAATAAAAGTGGCTTTTTCCAAAAAAAGGACCTAAATATTTTATGAATCCCACAAATTGCTAAAATATTCAGTTGAATCGGAGAGAAATGTTTCTGAAGAAATACAGAAATAAATAAAACTTTTAGTTATTTTGTATTACATAAATATCCATATGGAACATCCATGCGATGAAGAGAGATTCGATTACGAATTCAATTTGCATAGAAATCATTCGACAGACTTGATAGGCAGAGAAATAAATGTCTCCTCGTTTTGTGACATTTTCAAGTTCAACGCGTGGATTGAACTTCACTAAATGCAATGTCAGAGCAACCAGAGACATTTCTTTATTTCAAAGATTTTTTTCAGGTCAACCGTCAATCGGAGATGAGTCGAGAATCTTAAAACTCACGCCTCCTTAGCTACATCCTAAATTTAATCAAGAAGACGATGGTGATGATGATGATTATCACTATCTAGTATTTTATCAAATTGTTATTTTTCATCCAATTAGTTTTATTTGTGTCAATGTTAGCGTTGACACTTATAATATGTGTTATAAAGAGATGGTAGATTAAAAGTTAAGTGATGCACAACATACAACTTACGTGAAGTAGTAGAAATTAAGGAAATAATTTACGGACGTAAACAGCAGTAACGTTGGAAATCAACTCCACGATGGTCAAAACAATGCAAACGGCTCTGATCGACCTGATAAATGTTCATCCGATGAGGAAGATTATCAACAAAACATGACCGTGGAAAAGAATTATTTTATATTAAACTTCTCGAATATAGAATATGACGAAAACAATGGCCTTACTTTTGTCGTCTGCCAAGATAAGATGATTGCGCGGGAGTTTTTATGCTCCAAGAACCATGCATCCTCCCACCAGCTCATAAATCCGTAGAAAGGCGGATGTAAAAGTTTTATGTCTTCGTTATGGCCGACCATCCATCAACAAAGAAGTTGGTCATTGGCAGGACATTCATAATTATTAAATAAGTTATGCTTATATCAACCATAATGAGAGGCAGGCACCGCTTGTGATTGTGATGAAAATGATGATAAAGATGATGATATAGATAATGAGCTGGTGATCCTAAGGCTGTTGATGACTAAAATATTAATCAATAATCTTGCGTCGCTATGAATTTTTCACGAGATAAAATTTTCGAAACTAGGCTTTTATTTACGACAAAAGAGGCATTTGAAGTCAGTAAATCTTGTCGCATATTAATGAAAATTGGTGAATATTTTGCAATGATTTTCAACTTAAGATTAGACTTGTGCTTTTCTCTTTTATTGAGGTTTTCTAAATAAAAAAAAATTGCTAATTTATTAAAGAGCAAGGTGAGTATTGAAAATTATTGAAGTAAGCGGAAACAACAGTTAATAGTTTAATAAACAACTGAATGTAACTGTCAATAAGCAATTAAGGAACTTGACTACAGTCTTTATACAACAAAGTTTCTATCGACAACTTCACCACGACAAGCTACTCGCTGCAACTTCTCACCAACTTCCAGTGTCCCAGAACCACATAGCGTAGTTTTAGAACGATTAACAAAACTATTTCCACAGTGAGCATGGATATTGATTAACAGATCTTGACTTTCATTCGAAAATTCAATGAAAATTGAAAAATGGAAATGGAACTTCTTTAAATCCTAAATGAAATAATTATGTTTTTACGATTAAATTTTAATCATAATGTTCTGCCAAGTTCACCAAATCCAAAGCAGTTCGTCCATTTCTTCTTGCTTTAAGATTTCCAAAAAATTTTTGCTTATTAACATTTTGTACCTGAATCGAGTTTTTTCTGTGGCCGTGAGACTGACAGGGACGTCATTTCAGCATTTTCCAGGGGGAAAACCCTTGCACAACCTGAGGAGGCCCCCCTTAATAACATCCCTGAGAATGAACAGATGGGAATTAATACCGCAGGAAGAATAATCTCCAGAAAGGATTACATAGATGGCAAGATGTCGAGAATTAAGAAAAGTGAACCGAATTAATTTATTTTAATTCAACAAAAATTTCTGCATTTGCAATCAAACCATGTAATTCCAAACAATTTCTTCATGATTAGGAAAGTAAAAGAGAGAAAATATAATGAGGGCACTTTGAAACAAGCTTCGTTTTGTGCATTTAGCAATTACTGAATCACCATGTAAATTTTATCGGCATTTTAGATCCTTTGAAGATTGGGAGATTCATGAGGGAGATTCGCATTGTTTACGTGGGACTAATCTCGTGGATTTCTGAAAAATACAAATCAAGTTACAAACTCATAGACTTTCTACTTTGGGCACAAAAATTTCAAACGATTTAAGATATGGAAATATTGCACGGAAATAATTTCTTCTGAAATTTAGCTGAAGCGGTTTGCAATGAAGTCCGAACCAGTTATTTTGGTAACACTTTTGTTGGTTAGGTGAGACTCGTACTGAATAGACCAGATTTTTTGCGATTAATTTTAAAACTGTAATCATAAAATTTATTTCTCAGTTAAATGATTTTACTTAATTTTA
Organism: Hirudo medicinalis; assembly: GCA_011800805.1. Lineage (NCBI taxonomy): Eukaryota > Metazoa > Annelida > Clitellata > Hirudinida > Hirudinidae > Hirudo > Hirudo medicinalis. The sequence goes on from MPNW01000009.1 coordinate 89,757, forward strand.
GTTTAAGAAGGCTAGGTACATGGTTTTAATCATCTATTAATCAAAGTGATGATTTAGCAGAATATTAGTTACGGAAACAAGTAGCACTTGAACTAACGGAGCAGCACCAAAGCGAAAGCCTTAAAACCACTCAACTATCAACGGCCAATGGGGAACGGCAGATGAGGTAACTCATCTTTTTGCCTCTCCAGCCATCAATATGCTGATGTCACTCAAATATTCGGCTATTCCAAACCAGAGGATGTTTCACAGCTTGTTCAACAGATTGCTGAGAGCTTCTACGAGATTGCCCCTTGGACGTCTTCTAACCGCCCCCTTCTCAACTCTGACAAAACAGATGCAACATGGTTCAGCTCTAGTTCCAAAAGATATCTAATTCCCACAATAACGTTGCAGCTTCATGGAGCTGATGTTGTTCCATCGGAGATAAGAATTTTTGGGATTGACAATGGATGAGGAAATCAGTTGACTTTGAAGTTTTAAAATAAATTAGCTTCAAAGAGGTTCAAGATTTGATGATGCATGCACTTTTGTGACCGGTTGCGGTTATTGCCACAGTTCTTGTGCCAGACCTCAAAATGCTTTTTCGTAGCGGGGATGTCGAAGGCCATTGCCACATCCACATTAAAGACGTGGTTAACATTGGTCGATCTCGGTTACAAAGTTACGAAATTTCGTTTTGAATTGTCAATCGCCAGGAAGCCGTTGGGCGACAGTTGTTCTAGTCCGCAAGGACAACCCGCTTCTCTAAGTGAATTTTGAGACTCGCGAGGAACCTCCCTTGAAATCGGTAATGTTTTCATAAGCCACCATCCTCGCTTTCAACTGGATGTTTGTTAATGATATCCCTAGGCCTTGTTTCCTTTATTTCAAGACTCGCTGCTTTAAATCTGCATCTAATTTGGGCTATTTCGAAGTTTAACCACAGCATGCACGCTTTCCAAGGTTCAGTTTGTCAAGCACGCTGCATTTCTCTGAAAACTTAGTATATTTGTTTTTCTCTGAAGATCAGGACAAGATTTCCACTCATGCCAGTATTTAAGTCTAATTTTGCAAACGTTTTTCTGTAGTATTGTTTCGTGTGTAATACTTCTAATATTCGTTAGTGGTAGCTTTAGACTGTGGTCAGCATGAGTATTTTGAACCAGAAGGGGGGGGGGGTGGGGATTGTTATTCTGACCGTTCACAGAAACTGAAGAAGCATGAGAGTTCAGGAATTTTTCAAACACAAGCTATGAGTATTGTGATGAAATGAAACTGGAAGTACTCCGGAAGTCCCTATCCGTTTGTAAACAATTTCTTCTGGGGTGGAATTAGTTTTGAAAGAGAGGATTTCCTGAATTGCTGTGCCGTTTTTTATTCTTTCGCCTCTCTTTTTGTGAGGTCCCGGTTAGAAAAAAGTTTGTTTTGTTGTGGTGTCTGAGGAGTCACGAAGCAGAACTGATGAACTGATATCTTCAACCTCGGAGCCTGAGAGACGCACCACCCATCTGTCACCGTCACTACCAATTCGCTTGATAGAGATGACGGATGGCTTAACAGTTAGGTGGTTTTCACAAAATTTCAGAAGCTGGGCATTAGAAATTTCTGGAGTTAGTTTCATACCTGTGATGACCACGTTGGATGCTTTCATGTTTTTTTCTACCCTCTCCCGCTCCAAAGACCAGAAGGTTTTGTAAATTGCCTCTGCCAAATTTTGCTGATTTCCTTCTACCCTCTATCTATTTGTTTCGGACATTTTGTTCTCGAGTGTTTCTATCTTGGTTTGAATAACCCCGCTGAACATGGTTTCAGAAAACTGAATTCATTCATCAACTACCCTCTTGTTTTCATGTATCACTATAAATTTTTATGTGATTTTCTTTACGTAATTGTGAATTTTTGACAATGATAGCTACAATAACAAATGAAGAAATAAACAAAGAAATAAAATTTGGTGAAGTTAACAAGTAGAGTTATTATAAACTTGATATTTCTGAGGTTTTTTTAGACAGTGTGAATTTATATCTGAAAGTTGAGAGGCAACGCTGTTGATGAAGTTAATGTTTTTTTTAGTTTGTTTTGATTTGTGTCCGCTGCGGGTTCGTGTTTTTTAAGTGTCGCAATTTTTCGAGATTATTTCCATTTAATGCATTTCTTCCTTTAGGAAGAGAGTTTTATTTGTTTTCACACCAGCGTTTGATGATGTTTTTGTAAGCAAAAGTGTTCTGATTGGATATGACATCTCCAGTTAGAACCAAACAAAAATTTGAAACATTTGTCATGACAGGGGATACAATAATAAAAACAAGAAGCATATCGCCTCAACTAAGATCTAGTCAAATTTCATTGAATCATGATGGTCTAAAATATCCATCCTTAAGTTTAAATACAGATCCAATTTCAAGCAGAACATTCAGCAATGACTTTGAAAAGTGCAATAAAAAGTACCTTTTAACTACAAAGAGTCCTGTTAAAGGCATCATTTGCAAAAAGGTTCTGAAGGTCCAATCGCCCAGAAGTATCGACCTGGACATTCCACCCGATGACATCTCAAGTGAGGATGAATTCTACAAAGAAGAGGTTGTTGATGTTGATCATCTCCCTCCACCGCCTGATGACTTCTTCATGGAGCCCACTCATGATAATGCTTCTGCAGAAAATTCAATTTCTGAGTACCAGAATATGTTTGATGATTCTTTGATGCAGAGCCAATTGAGTCGGCATAGGAGTTATGACTCTATCACCACAGAAGGAAGGAACCAGGAGTCTGAAAAAATGCCCACCTTGCATAATAATCCTGACCTCATAGATCACAAGAAAGTTTGTGTCAGAAATTACAAAAGCCATGAAAATTACCTACAGCTTGAGAACAGTGTTGAGTTCGTTCCCATAGTTTTTGAAGAAACTGGTGCAATATCAATTGATGCTCTGAATTATAACAAAATTGAGTTTCCACATGCAAAGCAAGGTGATCCAATGGACTTGCATGATTCTCTAAAAAGGCTTGAAACTCATGAAAATGACTCCACAATCTCTTCTGTTGGCAATAAGGATGGAGTTCAATCATCTAGTGAGAATGGAAGTATCTCCAGCTTAAGCCTGCAAAGCTCCTCTACTGAGACTCCATTTCCCAATAACTCCCTGACCAGAAAAGATGCTGATCTTCCATCTGCTCAAAGGTTGGCAAAACGACTTTTTACTCTGGATGGTTTTCAGCAGGTTGACATTGCCAAACATCTTGGAAAAAGGTTTGTCTCCTGCTAATTTTGTTTTTGATTGGCCTCCTTTATTTATTACTTGTTGGTAATGAACCTAAAATTGAGAAATTTTTATTTTGCCAGAGACACCTTTTCAGCTCTTGTAGGACAAGAATACTTGAAGCATTTTGACTTCAAGGACCAAAAACTTTGTGTTGCTTTACGTTCATTTTTGAACAATTTAATTCTAGTTGGAGAGACACAGGAGAGGGAGAGAGTACTTACTCACTTCTCACAACGATTTGTTGAATGCAACAAAGATTTTGCTTTGTCTCAAGGTTTGGAGTTTGTACTTGTTTTTATTTGTCATTTATATAGCGCAACAGGCATGGTGTCAGGTGCACATAAAACCATATATGTAATGCTCCTTCCCAAAGTCTATTCTGGCAGTGCAAGTTGTTCTGCTAGCACGGTGCTGTACGATTGTTGCCATAAACGAGGCAGACTCATGCCATTTACTCGTTATTACCCTCACTTTGGTGTTGCTGTCTTGGTTACATCACTGCTGCCATTACAGGCTTATTATTTCACTTTGAAGATCAAAATGCAATTACTTCTCAATTTTTCTCTATTCACGCTTTGTGTTGAACTAATTCCTGTCGAATGTTTTGAAGTTGAAGTGCAATTTAGACTCAGGGGGTTGCATTCCTGCAAAATGACAGCAAAAGCAACTGTCGTTACGTGTCACGTTTGCAACCCAACTTGCACCACAAGGTGCCCGTGGGAAGCAGCACCATACGAACGGTCTGAGCGACCCCAATGCTTATGCTCGTGGCATTACACAAATACATTTATTTAAAGTTATTATTAAATGCTTAATAATGGCTCAATATGCAAAAATTGGTGTTTGACAAAATTAATTTTTCCATCTCATTTCTATTAAATTCGTTATCTCCGCTTTTCCAACTAAATGTTGCGAGATTCGTCTTTAATAAAGAAATAAAGAAATCGCACTTTTATTTCAGACTCGTGCCACACACTAATTTGTGCCATGATGCTTTTAAACATTGATCATCACAGTCAGGTTACTTTAGCTTCTCATCACCCATTACATTTCTGACCATTTGCATTAAAGTGTTTATTGCAACTGTTCAGAATATTGCTAGAAAGATGACCTTGGAGGAATTCATGGATAATTTGTCTGCTCTCAATGACGGAGAAGATTTTCCTGAACATCTGCTCAAAGATGTTTATCGCTCGGTGTGCAAGGAACCATTCAAATGCCCACTGTTAGAACATTAACTCATTGAACAATTTAGTGATTCTCATCAGATAAATTCTGGTGTTTTTTGTTTTAAAGGGATGCTGTTAGCTTTGATTTTAATACTGCTGCCTCTACTCCTATTGTTGGCAACAATCCATTTTTAAGTGTGAGCCTTTGTTATTCTAAGTGATGACTCAGCTAGTAAATTGAGTTAATGCATCATCATCATCATCACTTCAGGCTCCCGATCAAAAGAAAGCTCGAGAATACAAGAAAGGATTTGTCATGAGGAAGTGTTGTGTTGACCCTGATGGCCATAGAAGTAAACAAAAAATCACTTTCATTGTATTTATTGAAAGCATGCATTGTTAATCTTTTGAATGCTTCAAATAACTCAGCTTCATTAGGCAAAAGAGGTTGGCGGATGTTCTACGCCACTTTGAAGGATTTAGTGCTCTTTCTACACAAAGATGAGCATGGCATGAAAAGAAATAACTCCTCTGATTACCAGAACAACCACAATGCCATAAGAATCCATCATGCTCTGGCAGAAAAGGCAAATGACTACATCAAGAAGCAACATGTCTTCAGGCTTATAACATCTGACTCTGCACAATTCCTTTTTCAAACCAGGTTTATAACTACTTAAAAATCATAATTAAATATTTAACTAATTTTAATTATTAATTACTAGAAAGTCGTTTTATGCCTTTCAGCGACAATGCTGAGTGCCAGTCCTGGGTGAACTGCATAAACTTTGTGGCAGCCACTTTGTCATCGGCTCCCCTGCCGAGTGCAGTCGGATCGCAAAAGAAATTCCAGCGACCTCTCATGCCATCATCGCACACAAAACTCAATCCTGTTGGTTTCCCTCACTCTTACATATTTGCTCCATCAATTTCACTGATTTTTTGCCTCTTATTTGGCAGTTGGAACAGTTACAAAAATTGAGAAGTTGTTTGACAATGTTTGAGAATGAACTCGAGGAACATAGGGCTCATTCGCCTGAAAAAGGTTCGAAATCTCGAATCATCACGGATTACCTTGACAAGGAAAACTTTTTGGTTTTTGAGGTTTGTGGTCCACTGGTTCTGCTCTGGTTTTGTTCGAGGATGTGTTTGTTGACATGATATTGCCCATAGATTATTCATTACTTGGTTTGATTGAATAATCTCTGAATTGTGGATTTGCATGGAGGACCTGAGACATTCAGTATTAGAAATGTATAAAGGCTCGAAAGATCATCCACCTGTTTATTTGATATTTCCCAGATTAAAAGATTCAGAACGTACTGCAGCCTTATCCTTCCTCACGATCAAAACTCGTACTCTCACCACCAAACATTGGACAGCAACCCCAATACCATTCCAGAGGAGTGCCAACCACATCTGCCTGCAGCAATGGAGGCATCTTCAAAAGAATCTTTAAACTTTAAGAGGAGTCAGTCTGACAGGCCTGCCATCAGACCTGCATTTTTACTTTCTTGAGAATCTTGACATTGTGTATCCCAAATTTAGGAATCATTTCATGCTTTATTTAACAGAAATTATTTTATAGAGCTTATTACCAAAGATTCTTTTAGTCATTTAAAGTCCATGACAAATATTTCTGTTTTACGTGGTTGCAGATACAACATCATGCTATAGCTTCGGTCATCGATTCAAGCAGTAAGTGCTGCGACCGACAAACCATTCGTACGCATTCTAGTTGATTTTTGCCAAGTTGAGAGTTTTTCCTGATCTTTTCTTTCATTCTAGTCACAAGTAAATGCCCACAGATGTTTTAGTTTTCCTGCTTGTGAGTTCTAATTTGTGTTCATGCTCAGTCATTGGTCCTCCTTCCCTAAAAAGCTTCTCGATCCTGGTTTGACAATGTTGCACAAACAATCTCAAATAATTTCAGCTTTTTATAGGATTATTCCATGTGAGTTCATTTCATCAGCATTAAATGTTTTGTGAATTAAGTGCAAGTGTGGTAAAATGCATTTTAAAACCTTCATCCGACATCTTGCTTTTGAATGAGAAGTGCTCATTGCTCCATCACTGCTTTTCGTTTTAGATGGAATAAAACCTCACATTGCAATCCTCAGGGTAACTGCTTCAACTACTAAAATAATATCCTCAAAATAATAACATCTTCATAGTTTGCTGATGAACTCATTGTGCACATTGTTCTGACACACTAATTTTTGCTGAAAACTGATGGTCATTGGACTCATTAACCTCAAATTATTTTGACCGAATCGTGAATCATGAATGCAAAAACACGAAAATCCAACATAAAAAGTTTCAGTAGCTGATAAAATATCTTGATCTGAAAGCATTCAATTTGCTTCAGTTGCTAAATGGTTCGAGGAAAACGAAGCTCAGGTTTTGTTATTGATTTGTGATGGTAAAAATTAATTTGAAAACGTCAAGGATGGCCTGGTAGCACAGTTGATAATGTTGCCTTGTTTGAACCATTCCGCCTCGCTGTTTTCTCAAGTCTTCAATAATCGTCTTCAGATCGAACTGAAACAAACCATGCAAATTCTAAAAAACTGTAAAATTTTGCACATAAGTTCTTAAAAAGCACAGAAAATGCATCACACTATGTAAATTTAATGAGTCTCCTTATTATGAAATAAGACCACCATGATCACACCATTAGAAAAACCCACTTTCATGTTGGCCCTCAAAAATTCAGTGCTGATCTTCAGTGCAATGAGTACACCAGTTCTTCCAATACCAGCACTGCAGTGTACAACAACAGGTGCTCCACCAGAAAAATGATCCATCAGAGATATGAACTACAATGTTTAATTGTTATGATTTAAAAAGTAACTTTGATTAAATGCAACATTTCAAATAGTTTCGTGGACCTTCATAATGGAAGTAGTGTCTCGGGTTCTGGGTTCGTGAGGCCAATTTTGAAAGGTCGAATGACACACAATCCGCTGCTCAGAGCTGATCAGGTCAATCATGTGAAACAACTTTAAATCAAAATCCTCTAACTGCTTCAATTCCAAGAGTGTAACCTCAAGTCTGGGATTCACATTAAATAATATCATAATTCAATATGTTGATTGTAATGATATAACTAAATATGTTGATTTGGAACTCCATTAAATATTTTAAATCACTGAAGCTTACTGGTTGCACACAATAAGCTTGTGGTTGGGCCAATAACGACAGCATTTGTTCTGGCCATTTTCAAATTCTTTGGTCAGCATTGAAATAAACTTAACATTGTTTTGCCAGATCATCACCCAAAAGTCTGCAGTTGTGTTCAACAGAGGTGCCTGGGTTGCAATGAATGCAAATTGATTTCTTCCAACTCGGTACTTGATGTGACTTGCATTTATGTAATTGTTAGTCTTGAGACCTGAACTGTGGAGAGACTGCAAAACAACTCTTGAGCTATCAACTGTAAGATATGGGAAACATTTAACATTATCAAAAAGATATCTGAATCTATTAGAATTTGTTATATTATTATAATTTCCTGATTTATTATGTAAATTTTTTTCAAGCATATTTTAATCCTAAGGTCTTGAGGAGCAACTACAGAAAATATAAAATTGATGTATTGAGAACCCACTGCTTAGCTAAATAAGAAAAAGTATGTCAATGTGGCATGTAATGTCAATACTCAGGCACTATGCTTGGAACCAATCCTATGAACCCGATGTTGATGACATGCTATTCTCATGAAGTATGTTTCATTCGCATACATAACAAATTTAAAATACTAACATGGGAGGACATTTTGAAATCTATTTTTGAGTCTTTTGTCAGGTTTTGATCCCTCCAAACATGAATCATTTCTCCTTGGATGAGCCAAACCCTTAATACAATACAACTATTAATAACTCTTACGATGAAATCCACAATCTGTTTAGATTACAACTAATAAAAATAAAAAAGATTCAATGCCTTAAATTCAATAATGGGTTGGTCGCGATTCAATTGATTCTCCAACTTATTGATCAATTTTTCTAACTCTTCTGCCTCAGAGTTCTTAAAACTGGTGAAATTGTTCTTGAATGTGGAAAGCAGCAACAAATCTGAAATTTCTCCTGCAACTCTCATAATTTCCTGAATGTCTAAAGTATTTTAAGAATATTTATATCTTCGTATTTTGAGAATAATTAATTTAGAATGTAAATACAAGAACTTGGAGATATAAATATTTAACTCTTGGCAGTCAATACATTTAAAGTTCACCATTTGGAAGTGTTGGGATTTCCGCATCCACGGTTTTTTTATCCACAAAGATGACATCATTCACAGACATCAGTATGTTAATGCTTCCATCTTCATCAAAAGTTTGCATGGTTGAGGTAGCTCCATCGAGTTCCACAAATGAATGTTTTCTCATTCTGGGCGATTCGTTGTTGTTGTTCTTGTTGAGATTTGTTGGAGTTTGAGGAATTGACTCAAATTTTCCAATTATGTTTCTCACAGAGTTTGTTGGAGAATTATTAGAATCATGAGCATCTCTTGCTTCAAATTGATATTTTTGATGAGAAGTGGTGTCATACATAGCACTAGACTCAGCCTTTGTAAGGGATTTGCCAAATCCAGATATCCCAACAGTACCATTAACTGGCAAGTCATGAAATCAATGTAAAAAGAATTTTATCGAAATTTAGCTCACTTTAAAAGTTGTACTTTTAAATACTGACAATGATTAGTGAAAACATCTTTTAAACAAGTTTTAAATTGAATCAACATTTACATAGGAAATTTAAAACTTGATCCATTGCAAGGCAAAAATTAAATAAAAGAATGTTGAAAATATTAAAACCAGGTAACTTGAAACAACGACGAAAAATGGAACAAAATTTGCCAACCACCTCGAAATTCCCTAATCCAAAACACCGGCAACTACAAAATGCAAATCTCTGACATCAAAGTAAGGAAATGCAATTTATATTCTCATAAATAAAAAAATAGTGATTCCATTAAGAACATTATCACGTAACCACCGATAATTGTAACTTTACTAAAATTAATAAAATGTTTACAAGAGCAAATTAATTAATGGTTCCACTCCTCAATGACTTCATCCTGCACTACCTGATGCTGGGAGTTGAGGAGCAGATGAGTTCTCGTCGGTCGACCGATCCAAGGGAGCCATTTTTCGTTCCACTTCGAGGGTGGCAATGTTTTGAGACAACAACTCGATGGCTCTCGAATAACCACCACTTCCTGACACATCCTCTCCGTTTATGGCTTTTATTTCATCTCCTGGTACCAATCTGTCAGGAAAATGATAACTTTGTAATGAAGTAATCATTGTAGTTAAGTAATAATATTTATATTATAACTAAATATTATCATATTTATAATATTATATATATATTTTATATATTATATATATTGTATATTATATATATATATATTATACATTACTATTATACAATGACTATTTCGATTTTTATTGCAAATTAATCGAGTCGTACGTTGTGTCATGATTGACTATCATGCAGATTTTCAAATAATGCAGCGCTATAAAGACGTATTTCTTAAAAAGTAAAATAATTATTGTCTTTGTAACATATTGTCGAGACCTTCCATCCGAGTCTGCAACTCCCCCCGGAAGAAGAGATACGATGAAGACTCCTTCGTGCTTCCTGTCCCTGGCCAACCCGATGCCGTAACCATTCGGCGCTTTCCTCTCCAGAGTCAATTTTATTCTCTCCCGAAGATCTTCAGCTTTCTGACTTGCTGCTGGGTTTTGTGTGGCACTTGATTCTTTTAACAGAGAACCTCTGAGTGCTGGCACTGGTGTTTTATAGGAATCCATTTCACCACTCTAAAGATTGAGGTTTTTTGGTGATTAAAAAGTGATGGTAGTGGATTTATTGAAGCTAGTTTTTAACTACCATGATGATGAATTATTATTATTATTATTATTATTATTATTATTATTATTTACAAAAACATAAATATCAAAATTAAGAATTGGTCTCAATTTGATCTCACAGCAGAAGATTCTTCATCCTGGTAAAGGGGGTTCAATTTAATGCCAGAAGATGTTGGAATGCTGACTTCTGATTGGTTCGAAAAATCATTAACAAGCACTGATGGTAAGGTCAATGATAGGCTGCTCTGAAACATTATTAAGGTTGGGAATGGAGAGCTTTATGTGAGACAAGTTGTAAAGACTGAATGTAATTGCACAAGAAAGTGAAATCTTCTGAAGAATTGAAGATTATATCACAAAACTGTCATTAAAAGAAAGATAAAGTCAGATCAGTATCCATGTAATGAACATATCACATCACATCAATATCAACATCATATCATGTATCAACACATTCTTAATCATCAACAGGGATTCAACATCATTTCAGCTTTATACACATAGGAATATCTATCCATCAATCAGCATTCATTCATTTATTCAATAAATTTAAATAATATTAACATATGTACACTGTAACAATAATATTGCAATAACAAATGATAACATTACTTCTCAAAAATATTTTAACACAAATTTCTTGGAAAATCACTAATATGCAATTACAAATCATATCAAAATTCCCTCATAAACTTTTACTTTTATTTGACATTTATTTATTATCACAAAGTTATGGGGTGTCCTCATGCATACACATATAACTCAATAATTCATTAAAAATCTAATTCAGACTCAACCTATTTTCTGTAATTAGAAGCACGATCAATGTAAATGGATTTAATCCTAACTTTTGACTGGGAATCTTTAAATAGTCTTGGAGATTTTGCAGGTGGCCTCTTGTTGAGGCTGCTTGAATTGTTTGGAACTTTGGAAGCAGCAAGTGGAGAGATCTGCAGGAAAGATTATTTGAGTCATTCACCTTCAAGAAAAACAAGCCAAAATAAATTTACATCTAAAAATAGAAAGTTTTTTTTACCATTGGAATCCCATTATTTTTCTCCAAAGAGCTGTTGCTGGGAATTGCATCTTTGTTCCTCAAAACCTTTTGGTTTGGCATTCTCTGCAACAACAGTTTCAGCAAAAGATTTAAAGGCTATTAAATGCAACATCTTTTTGGCAACAAATGCAACAAAATATCTGAGCATGACAATGACTTTTTTAATGAACAAAACCCTGAAATATATGATTATACATTAAAATCATGCACAATTAAAGTATTATTTGCTCAAAAGCTGTCTGAAGAGAAACAGTTCCCACTTCTAGGATGTTCTGTAGAATACATTAGAGTATTAATAGAATGTCTTCTTAAAGTTTCAGATTATTATTTGGCAGAATTAATAAATAAATGTGGTTTAATGAGTTTATTTACACATTTATTTAGTACGAAGAAAACAGAATGGAGATAATAGTCAAAAACATTTGATTTTGAAGGCACCACGAATGATTGAATTTGAATTTTAGAAAGAAAACAAATAAATTAATGCAACAATTTAGTCACCAAACCTCTGGCTTAATTGGACTTTCTCGGATGGAACTCTTATTAGCTAATGGAGTAGGATTTGACAAATTGTCGACATCATCTCCAAGCTTAAATACTGGCAGATCAACCTGAAATGCAATGAACCCATTAAATATTACATATTTTCAAATATATATTTATTTATTATTATGTGTCCTAACCTGAGGCTTCTCCTGCAAATAACTTAAAAGTTTATTCTGAGAGTTGAGTTGTGACTTGTTCTTATTGACTTCTTGACCAACCTTCTGTGCAGGTAAGGTTGAAGTACTTTTTGGATGCCCCTAAATGGAGGGTCAAAAGTTACAAGTGGTTACATTATTTAAGCATGGAAAATTTGAATTATTTGACTTATATTTAAAAGATAAATTCACAATATGTGAATAAATTATTTATTTATGCAACGTTATTGTCTAATTAAGGAGAGCCACACTTCTATAACCTCATTTTTATGTGTAGCATGTTTTTTATCTAAGCACATAAATATATGTATCTAAGCAAGCATATATATATTTCCTTTTAGAAAAAGAAAAAAGTGAAAATATATTTTCATACATCTGGCTTCCTTAAATCTTCCTGGGTGGCAGTTTCAAATGTTACTTGAGAAGGAATTGAATCATCTTTCAAGATGTCATCGAAATCAAAAGGAGTCAGACCAAGCTAAAATATAACACTGTTGCATTAAAAGTGAATTAATAAATGCTGAGGCACAAGTAAAAAGAGTTGACAAAAATTATGCATGGAATAATAACAATTCTTGCAAAACAATATCCTTCATTGTTTCAGAAATGTTCAACTCTGACAAGAGCATAATTCGAATTCTTTGTTCACGACAAATATTTGAATATGACTCCTCTGGTGAAAACATTGTGCCTCAAGGAACCAAGTCAGATGCTAAAGACACAAGGAATGAGAAAAAGGTGGAAACACAGGTTCTGTGAAGTTTCCTTTAGGACAGTAAAAGGTCTCAGAGTGCATCAGAACCATGCTCATTCAGAGGAATACCAACAGAAAGAGCAGGTAAGAGCTATTCCAAATGTGTCTGGCCTAAGAATCCATCATGTTAGCCAAAATTGAATTAGAACTGAAGATTAAAGGAATCAGAAACATCAACGTAGAGGCACAGAAAAGCTTTCCACACAGGTCGCTGAATGCCATCAGGTCTCACAGAAGGCAACCCACATATTCTATACATGAGTATTTTGCAGGAATACCAGGCTAGAATGGAATCTGGAGGATCAGATAGTCAATATGGAGGTACATCCAATCGTGCGATGGAAATGACTTTGGCTCCCTCAAGAGCGGACGGCCTCCGGACTGGCATGGCCGGTGCTGAGCGGAAGCCGAATTCATTAGAGAAAAAGAGAATCAATCTCACCCTTCACAGATATTTACCAAATGTTCCAGTTGAGAAAACAATAAGAAAGATCAGGAGCAAGCCAGGATATCGCAAATTTCTAAACAGCTTCATCATTCAGAAGACAAAGTGTGTGTTCTGTTAAGACAACGATTTATGTCGTGAATACCACACTCACAACATCTCCCGTCAAAACAATTGTGAACAGCGAGATTCAGTTAAAACAATTTATACTCGCAAACTACAAGTACATAAAACTGCCATGCGAGGAGCTCTCTGAGTTCTTGAACCAAGTTACTGACATTGACTCAAAGCACCATTTGATAGACAAAGAATATATGTGGTGATGATGGTGGTGATGGTGGTAAGGAATGGATGAAAAGAATGAAATCAATGATAGAGTTATAAAAGAAAAAGTGAAAAGGGAATATTTTTGTCACATGAGGAAAATATTGAAAACAAGAACAATATTCTAGAAACAAAGTTATGGCCATAAACAGTTTACCATCAAAGACATATCCTTGGCCAGTCAGTTAAGAGTGTCTGGATGAACGAAATTGCTTGATTGTGGATGTGGCAATACCTGAAGACATAAATGTATTGAAAAAAGACAGAGAAGAGGTTGAAATACAAAGAATTTTAGTTAGAAATTTCTAGATAGAATGTGGAATGTCAAGACAAAAGTGGTAACAGTTGATTGATAGAAGAACTGACACAGGAAGGACAAACATTTTTGTTTATGTACATTCGATTTAAGTTTTGACTCGGTTCAACAATTCATTTCGATTTATTGTTTTATTTTGTTTTTTTGTTTTTTGTTTTTTTTTATTATCTGAGGTCTCTGAATAAGACTTGGCAATCATTTTATCCAGCTGCTATACAGCTGAATTTTACTTTGAATAAAATAATAATAATAATCATAATAATAACCAACTGAGAGCATTATTTGTTAAAACATATAAATGTCATTGATTACACTGCAATAACATCCACACACATATTGATATGTGACATCATGCATCAACACCAATTATTACCACTGAACAAAGCAAGAATGCACTGAAGTAATGAATTAATTTACGAATCAATAGTATTAACTGATGCAATTAATTAAAATATTAATCAATACATTGCACTGATATAATTAATAAACAAAGTTAATCAAATAAATTTGTAAATACATAAAAACATGCATGAAATCCTAACTTGAGGTTTTTCTTGCAAATATTTTAAAAGTTTATTCTGGGTGCTCAGTTGAATTCGATCATCTTGTGCGACCGATGCTGTCGGTTCTCGATAATCCTACGTCGAAATTAAATTAATGTCACCGATAATACTTGAGTCGCATTAACTGATGCAATTAATTAAATGATGCAATTAATTAACTGATGCAATTAATTAACTGATGCAATTAATTAACTGATGCAATTAATTAAATGATGCAATTAATTAACTGATGCAATTAATTAACTGATGCAATTAATTAACTGATGCAATTAATTAAATGATGCAATGCACGAATACAGAATCGTACCTTTGCCGACGAATTAATTGCCGGTTCCTGCTTTTGATTCTGAAGTATCGGACAATTTTTGGCAAAAGTGAATCGACATGCAAGATTATTATTGTTATTATTATTTCATTCCAATTTCATTAATTTAACCTTTTCAACTTTTGCATTCTGCAGTCCACTCTCCTTCTCTAATGAACTTCTTTTTGGATACACTACATCTAAAAACACACTCACAAAAGTCATTTTATCAGCATTGTTTAACAAAGTTTGTAATTTAATAAAAAACAAAATGATTCGCTAACAGCATAAATGGGATATCACTTACTTACTTTTAAAACACAACAATGTAATGTGAGTAAAAATCAATACCTGCCACATTGAATGTTTGTAACTTATCAATAAATGTTTCAAAAAGCATAATAATGCCATTGTTTGTATTCGTCGGTTTAAATGTTTGTTGGCACTTCATACATTTTATTATCAATCTGCCAATTTAATATCATGAAAATGATCTAATCAGTTGTGTAATTACGTGATATATATGATATATATTTGTCTGATTAAAAATATAATGTTGTAACTATTGTTATTTAGAACATAAAATTGAAAACCATTGATTATTCCAGCTTCATTTCTCTCCAGAGGCACTGGAATCATCTTGAAAAAATGCTGATCAGATGCAAGCCAAAGCAGGTATCTGCATCTTATCAGTATAATTATTTATGTATAGCTTCCATTGAAATATAAGATCTTCAATAAATATAAATTTATGAAGATTTTCTCACTTCCTGAAACTGTCTGTATAATAATTGAATTTGTTGCTGTTGTTTGAAATGCTGAATCTGTGCCTATTGTAGGAAATCTGGAATATTGGATATTGTTACGACGATGATGTCAGAATGATGACTTAGGTTAACAATAAAATATTACCAAAGTTCTTAAGAGTAATCAGTAATGTTTGAAAGCAAAGGTGATGAAAAGTCTAGACCTTCAATGTGTTACTCCAATTATGCAAGGCCTCAAGAACCCTTGCCTCCTCCAAATCTCTGCCAACCACAACTCCTGGAATTCCCAGTCCAATCCAGGTGTTGTTAGGGGACAAAATGTTGTTTACCTGGTTCAAAAAATATTCATCTTTTAACATGCAGGCATGTAAGCCATCATGCTTCCCTCAAGGAATAAAACTATACAAATTAAAATAGATTTATATGAAAATTATTTAAGATATATATTATTTATCAGTCATGTTACATTACATTACATGTAAATGGTAAATGTGTTGTTCATTTTACTTTTGAGACTCTGTAGAAGTGGTAGCCATACTCTTTGAAGGCCATGCATTTCTAAAAATCAAAACGTTTTTGCAATCATTAAAAATCATTGCATCTAAAAATTCAATTCAAAAATAAAATGTTGACTTGGCACCAATAACAACTGCATATTCACTTTCACTTTCGATTTCTTGACAAACATTTAAAATGCAACCACCTCAACGAATATCCTCTCAGCATCCCTTTGAGGAATGGAAGACATTCCTCTCCACTTGCTGAGTGTTGAAGTCCTGCAAACAATCTCACCAGACTTTCTGATCATCATCTCAGGCAGGTAATCCCAGGTGGAGAAATTCTCCACATCTCCTCTGTTGCCATATTCTGCCTTGAGAGCCAGCGCTGCCACGAGAAAGTTGCTTTGGATATCATTGATTTGGAGTCGTCCCGAGAGAATGTGTTGGCGGAGTTGCAAATAAAACAAGTGCAGAGTGGAACTGTACCTTTAACAAACGATTTATGTGTTTGCAGATGTCAAAGAAAAATATTGATGATGTAATGGAATGCACACATTGCATCTCACATTAAATAGCTGGTGTTTGGAATAAAGTATTGAATGCAAAAGTGCAACAGAAGGAAGGAGGATGTTCTGCTCCTGAACTTCTTCCTCTCATTCCAGTCCAAAGGAGCCACCTTCCTCAACTCTAACTCTTTGTTGAAGAACAGCAACTCCTCATCTGCAATAAACAAACATAAAATTTTAAAAACTTGATGACTTTCAATGTTTGCACCATCAACATGAACATGATCAGATTGTATCAGGGAAGGAAAGATTTTGAAATGCATGAAGAAGGACCCACCTTTAGGCAAAGCCAGTCCAAAGAGATGTGGTTCTTTGAGAAATAGGAAGGCAGCAATGCATTCATAAAGTTGTTGACCAGTGTTGGTTGGACAGCATAAAACATCCACTTCCGATCCATTAAGGAGACGCACCTTGCATGTCTCGTGTTTGATTCCGACGTGAGCTTATAAACATTAAGTCATGTTTGTAATAATCAATATAATGACAACAATTAGATTTAACATAATTGTCAAGGTGATGAAGTAATTTCTACTGACAATTAAATGACACTTAATTGACATCCAAAGGAAGGCAAAAAATTTAATAGAATAACTCAGCCCGAGAAAATTTAAGATACTGGATGCCATGTTTACATTTGAACTCACAAAAGATAAAAATGAAATTGGTTCCAAGTTTGTACCACACTGTACTTCATTGCAGAAGAAATGACAAGAAAGTCCAAAAACTCACACATGCTTCTCTGACAGTGAGATTTACTGTGGGATAAGTAAGCCTGAATTCTGGGCCAACCTAAATATTATTGGGATATGATAACTTTAATGACAATGTTTTCTCAATTTAGTTAAATTCGAGAAGTTGAAGCTTGACAACAAACCATGGTTTGGTCTGTTTCTAATTTATTTATAGGATCAATAATTCTTGTTTGAACCTGGAATTGTTATCAAGATTCATGTTCAGTTTAAGTTGTAAATGCATTTGTTTCATCAGACAAAAGATGTACCTCTTCATCAACTTTCACTGGATATTTTATATTAGCAACAAATGAAACATTCATTTTAGAAGTGTCAGGCTTGATTGATTCATTTTCAAAGGATTCCTTTGGCACATAATTGAGGTTTTCTTTTTGTCTTTCTGAAGGAAGTTCAGGCTGTAAAATAATTTAGTTCTTCAAGATAGTTATGAGTTTGTAATAACACCAAACCCAAAATAAATAGAAACAAAATCTGTACAAGGAAATAACTTGCTTCGACGTAACGTTGAATCTCAGTATCATTCAAAGTTTGAGGTTGTTTGTGTTCCTGGCGAATGTCTGCTTCCCTTATTACCGGATCTGGAGCTATAATCACCTCCTTTGATGTCAGATGATTTCTTCTCCTTAAATACCAATAACATCCAAACTAAATCTTATTTAGCATGATCGTGTCTAGGACGACGAATGAAAATTGCCCTTGCTCCAGCAAATATTAAAATTTGTCAAACCATTTGATAATTATTTTTTTAAATTGCCAAAACCAACCAATCATCAATCTCTCTGGCTCTTCTGTCCAGCCATTCATATTCAGATGAAAGAAAATTCATTGGTTGCTGACTTTCTGTCCCAAGCAAGTTCAGAGTTGATTCTGAAAAATGATTGGTTTTGTAACATCATTGTTATTCAAAACATATTTTTAAAGGTCATAAACAATTTTCATTTGAAAGATTCAAAATATCCACACTTAATTGAAAAGTTAGGATGAAAATCATATAATCTTATAACAATAATGTCAAATATCAGTGCAATAACTATTTGTGGGTAGCATTCCTAAGTTTGACAATCTGGCAAGGTTCATTGATGCCTCAGATAAATCATCATTTTCCAATTTTCTGAGTCCTTTTCTCAGTGATTCTAATCTCCTTCTTCTGTTGTTCAACCTAATAAAGGTTTCTTCGATGTCCCCCTCACCTGATATGTCAGATTACAAGTTACAATTACATAAATACATTGT
Organism: Hirudo medicinalis; assembly: GCA_011800805.1. Taxonomy (NCBI): domain Eukaryota; kingdom Metazoa; phylum Annelida; class Clitellata; order Hirudinida; family Hirudinidae; genus Hirudo; species Hirudo medicinalis. Next base: position 108,332 of record MPNW01000009.1, read on the forward strand.
TACTAATCAACCACACTGCCATGTTATTATTAATACAAAAAGATTTGGCTATTTAATTTAATGTGACTCACTTGGGGCAGACATTTCTTCAAATTTTTTGTCATTGATTTTAGACTGGCCATCAAAAGTATCAAAGCTCCTTGAAGATGATCGCATATTTGGACCACGGTCGAGCAAAATGTAATGAACTGAAATTAAGAAATTTAAAGTCCTATGTCATTAATAACTTGTAGTAATTAATTAGAATTTAATTGAATAATTGTTCATTTGATGAAAATTAGTAAATCAGGGAGAGGAATCTAATTTAAGGAATTTAATCTAATTAAAAAGTATTCTAAATTAAAACAGAGTTAATGAAAAGTAAATTCAAATACTGGTGCTCGCTTCAGATGGAACTTGTGACCTGGATGGAATTTTGTTGGCTTTGAAGACTTCGTATGAATAATCATAAGTCTTTTCCTCCACTGGATGCATCTTAATTAGGATTCATTTGTCATTCATTCATTCATTCATTTAGTTCCTATTTTTCAATATTGACTAAGCTAATATATAACACATTGAAAATTCATCATGCCATCCCCAGGCCATCTCACTTCTATGTCTGTTTGACCCAAAACCATTCTATGTAGATCTAATATTGGTGTGATGCTCATGAAGTTACCAGAACATGCCTGGACAAAGAAATGGCTGCAGTTTTGTTAAGATTGTTTTGTAAAATAAAATAATAAAGAAAAAAATGCCTAATTGCATTCACTTGATATATTGATAAATTAATCCACATACTTTCAGTGCAGAGTCTAAATTAATCCGATTCTTGGGATTTTTCGTGCACATGGAGCTCAAGAATTCATCTAATTCTGAAGTTATGTTCAAATCCTGATAGCAATTGAAAAGTTAATTTGACTCGGCCGTTCAATTATATGCAATATCAAAACATGACCTGTTCGGATGTCAAATTGTAATCGGCCATGCTGTAAACTGACATTCCAAGTGAAAAGATAAGCATCTAAAAAATTGTTCCCAAATTATTTTTATTTAGTATTTACTAGTAGCAACATTGCATTAGTTTGTTTGAATCAAAGTGATTCATTCATCTTTTAAATGTTTTTCAGCACTTCACAAACCTTTTCTAATTGATCATTGTTGAATGAAACACCACTAAGAAATTCAGGAGGAAGGCAGTCTTCATAAAATTTTGAATTCCTAGATGCTGAAGTCAAGTCTGTTTGGCCATTTGGGCAGAGGAATATAGACTCTGGTGTTATGGGCAGCAATTCATTAAGCCTTGTGATGGGAGCTATGAATTTAAGACATTTAAAATAATTCAACTCCCACATTTATAATAAAAATATATGAATTAAATGATTGTGATTTAATATATAACTTCAGCTAATTCATAAACTACATTAACACTGCATGAACTCGTTATTTAGGCCAACACTTTGCTGAATGCATGTTTGGTGCCACAGAACAACAAATTTTCATCCATATTCATTGTTGAATAAATCACTGAAACATCCTAAAACCTGGTACTATTGTGAAACTGGTTTTATTCAGTCATCACCTTCTGTAAATAAGGCATCAATTCTTTCTAAGGTTTGAGTAAGGATCGCCCACAATTCAGTCTCATCCAGAGCTGCATCCTTGACTTCTAAGCATTCAGCTAGGGACACTTCGAGAAGTTGACTCATGCTAATATAAGGGAGCAGTTGCAATGGATTTTTTAGAAGAAAGTTGAATGGCTGAAACAATATTTCTAAGACTCGGGTACGGGCGGAAATGTGATTTCAAATTACAAAGGCAAATCTTAATTGGACAAGTTAATGAAGCGAATCGTGAACAAAGCAAACTAAACCACATTACTTAAACGTTTGGTTTTTTTTTACAATTTTCTATCTCTGAAAAAGCCACAATGCATGAAAACAAATTTGAAAAAGGTTTATCCGTGACACCGTAATTGTTCGAGGCATTTATTTGTTTCACTCAGGTAGATGCAGGTTCATCGATTTTCGGATGTGCAAGATTACTGACAAATTAAACTAAGCACTTTGTTACAAGTTGGTTAGGAAACACTGAAAGCACAAAGAAACAAAAGAGCAGTGACTTGATAAAAACATGATTTTTCTGTCTGAAGGGTTTTTCTGCCAATAAACTTTCTCCGAGAAACTTTCTCTCATCAAAACCGGTGCCGTAGCCACACCTGGTCAAATATGGCAATGAATAGATTGCCTTGCCCTCAGATTAATAAACCATTTTATGTAACAGTATTTATAAAAATATAAATGCAAATAAACTTTAAAGTAATAATTAAACAAATCTAAATAAACTAAAAACTTAAAAATATAAATTAATAAAAATAACAGGCTGGTAGCGTGGTGCATTAAATTATTCCTTAAATACCTAGCCCTTGAGCGTCTATATTAGTATTACACTGTGCTTAGTGCAATCCGTCATTTCTTGAGTTGTTGAGAAAAATTCTTAATTAATTATACAGAGTTTTTGGTTTTGTTTATATTTCTGCTATGGTGAGGACGCAAATTTGTAACTTCTTTTCTATAATAATTATTTATTTTAATCGGAATTTCAGTAAGTAAGCATTGCAACAAACTAGTAAATTTGTAGAACTAAATAAATTAAACAACTATTCCATAATATTTTTAAAGAATAAATCACATTCGCCTAATTCAGAACGAAGAATTGGCGGCTGCTTCTTCTGAGAGCAAAAACATATCTCTGTAATTGCTAATGATAAGACTAGTAATTGAAATAAATATTTTAACAAAATATTAAAACACTTTCTATATGTACATAAAACAGAATATAAATTAATCAAAGTATTTATTTTATTTAAGAAGCTATGTGCTTCAAGTTGCACCAATTCAATTATGAAAACCAAAAAAATTGTCTTGGGGCTCGATGAGCCCTTCCCTCCCAACTACACTACTTCACAAGATCCGCCGGCTGAGCTCCTCGATGCGCGCTTCGTCCAAAAATCGCTGAATCCACTAGACCTGCTGACTTGTTGGTCAGTTGACCAGGTTGCCCTTTTTGTTTTTTTTACTCTGGCCACTGATCAAAACTAATTACATTATATTTCCTTGAATTGGTAAATTGTGTAGGGCAAACGGTGACAGAGCTGGAGATGGCCCAGCCATTTTCTGGTAAATCGGCTAGCTTTCCTCTCCATTTTCTCGACCACAGAGACGAACTGAAGCAACTACACTTTAAAGTGCCACTGCAGCGACGCAGACTTGGTCGCTTGCAGTCCATTTATGGTTTATGGGAATAAAACTAAAAACCCTTTAATGCAGGACGTGCTGTAAACAAAGCGAGACAAAGGAGAGACTCAGTCTTAACGGTCAGATGGAAGTAAACAATAATGAAGAATGTAGATTATTATATTGGATGTGATTTATATTTATTTAGCTATGTTAGTATTTATTTGAGTTATTTACATATTTTAATTATACCTTTACCTTATTTGATTGGAAATTTAGTTGTTTTGTTTCATTAATATTCTGGGCCTCTTCATGAGAGTTCTATCTCGAAGTGTTTGTATTTCACAAGTGAAATTCGAACATTTTCTGCGATTTGATGTTATGTGAGGAAAATTAATGATGTGCGTTTTTTTTTTTGTCCACCCTCACAATCTCACAAACGTCTCGTCTTGATCATTAAAAATAAGAAGTGGTTCAGGCAGGAAATATGGTATCATTCAAAATTAAGATTTATTTTATCATTTTTTGCTGATTACTTGCCATTCATACACTAAAAAGTTGGAAGGCCAAATGCTTAGCATTTGGTGATGAAATATTTAAATAATTAAATGATAATAAATAATAATGATTAAATGATAGCAAATAATATTTAAATAGATGATAAGAAATTTAACTTATTTAAGTAACTTTCATGTTTACTCATAAAGAATTTTCTTGCAGATTAAATGGAAAACCAAACGCGTGCGCCATGCATCCAGACCAGGGTTCAGAAGTCTTCAGGATCACTTCCAAGGAATAATAAAATTGCATTTCCAAACTATCATTTACAGACAAAAATGAGCGGAGACTATTGGAAAGCATGTACAAGTAATAAATATTTTATGAACAAAAATTGATTGAGATGTTTACTTCATTTCAAACATGAAAGTCTGTAAGTCATTACAAGCTTGTCAATATTCACAGGTAAAGTGAAGTTCGTCAGTGCACTACTAGGTTCAATGAAAATGTTAATGTCAAAAACTGAATAAAAATATTCCTCTGCACATTAAATGCTCACCTAAGATTTCATCATATTATACATTTCATCATTATACTGTAATGACCTTGAAATATTCATCAGAAATCAGTCTTTGATCATCTAAAAATGGAATTATTAAATATTATTTCAAAATGGCATGCAGGTTGGCCGAATGGGTTGCGTTCCTGCATGCGGTCGTAATAGCAACAGTCGTAATGTGTCGTGTTCGCAACCCAGCCTGCACCGCCAGGGAACGCCCTCGGGTAGGGGCGCAATATAAATGGTAGATCGATTAAAAAGTGCCTTCACATCCCATTGGGATACAAAAGGCACTCAAAATATCAGCTAAATACACAAAATATCGGCTAAAATACACAAAATGAAAATTTAATCCTACCATATTTATAAAAACTGCTTACTTTTAATTTACTTTTACACATTTGTTTACTCCTTTCTTCTGACAATCTTTGTGTTGTCTCCCTCAATGTCTGCCTCAGGCACATTATCTCTTCTTTTTTTCGAATCATATCTGACTAAAATGTGTACATTTGTTAAACTCCACCTAGAAAAATCACGTTTAACCTATACTTACTGAAAGCTTTTCAACACTTTTTCTCAATTCGACATCAGTTGGCTCTAAAGATCTTAAAAAAAAACAAATTTGTGAGAAGCACAAAAGAATGCAACCAAATTTACAAATTAATGTAAAATGTTACAAATTTATATATAAAATCTGAGCTATGTTTTCACCATTCCTTTTGAGAATATTCCGCCTTGAAAATTAGAATCGTTAATTAGCAGTAATATGTTAATCAGGATGATCAAGTTAATCACTAAGATGAACATTGTCAAACTTGTGTTTACCTCGATCCATTGTCTCGCCATGTGGGTTCATTCCTCGCCAACTTCTCTTTGAGGCCACAAATTAAGTTCGCAAGTTGCCGACAGGACTGATCTTTCTCTTCAACCAAGGCCTGTAGGTTTCTTTCTGAGCAGTGAAGGAGGGATTTGGTGCCAATAATTTCATCCAAGTCGAGGGATTTTGCAATATTGTTTAGCAAACTTAAATACTGTCAATGAGAATTATTCACTAATAAATTAATCAATTAGCAGAATAACATTTAATTCACAATTTATTAAGATTTTATTAGTCAATATTTATTATTAGCAAATCTATAATATAAAAGAGAAAGTGCTTGTGTATGTCTGTCTTCTGAAGAACTCCTCTAAAACAGTGAATGGCAGACTTTAAATTTGCACACATCATTTTCCACACTGTGCCTAGCTCAACTGTGCTATTCTCAACTTTCACCTTTTCCTAAATCACAAACCATCTTTAAACTCGAGAGCTACTGAAAGCAAGGAGCATTGTGCTCTGAAATGGTCTAATGATTGAGACTTTGCTTCTCACGATGGCGGCGCAGGTTCTAGTCCCGTTGCGGGAGCACCGCCCTAATCACCAGTTCTTTGAGGGCAAGCAGCTGGCTAAATTTATACATGAAGTTTATGACTGGTGAAGCCTGTTTAAAAAGCTAGTACTTTAACCGCTGACCTAATTGCATTTGCACCTCTGAAATAAGAAATTAAATTGAATCTCACCAGGTTTTCACTTATCTCCAAAAGCTTTGTCAACTTTCCAATAACATGAATCTGACTGTTGGCAGGAAAATGGTTTCCATTTGATCTCGTTGGCCTCAATTCCTCCAACTCCCTCCTCAAGAAAGCCACATGCTGGATGGCATCATCTTTATGCAACACTTTTAAATAATTTAAAATACTTTATTTATCTTAAAAAAACTACTGGTATCTGAACTCACATGGCAAGTCTCCATGCTCAAGAGCCTTCAATTTGGCCCTAAATTTGGACAGGGCTTCTCTCTGCCTCTTTATTGTTTCCTCATGATTTTCTTGCAAACACAGACTTCCCTGGGCTGACATATTAAGGACTGGATGGCTCTGTCATTTTACATTAATTTGAGATTGGAAAAATTAAATAAAGTTCAAAACAATGTTACAATGTGTTCCAAGCTGCTTGTTTTTCTTGCCCCTTCATTTTCAAGTTTCTGAATAATAATCTTGTAGTCTCTAAGTTCTCTTTTCAACTGCCTAGATTATTACGTATTAAATAAATATTTGGAAAGGTTGTCCTTTGGCCATCATTAAAAAGTGAATTCAAATTAAACCCAGTCTCATCATCCATTTCCAAGAGTCTACTCTCCATTTCCTCATTAATTTTCCTCATTTTTTCAATCTGATTGTGGGCATCTGCCAACTGACTTTGATTGATTTTTATTTCTTCTAGCTGAGCTTCAACTTGTTTCTTGTGCTCCTCTGACAACTCACCTGCAAGCACAATTACACTCCACTTGATGTCAAGATATTCAGAATAAATTATTAAATTGAAAAATCATGCCAATTTAGTTAATTGTTACAATTTATTAATATTATTACATAATGTGTAGTATATTTTCATTGTTATATGTTAGGTTGAAACTATTTCACATTAAAAATAATTGACTTAACACATTAGAGCCACCTGCAGCATCAGTGAGTTTAATTTTTAGTTTGTGGACCTCAGTCATCAATGAATCAATTGCATCTTGTTTTTCTTGCACCAAGATTGAATATCCAGCAATTTCTGTTTTAAATTTGTACAAATCACTTTCTAGACTGTGTATTTTCAAGGAATTGCTATGACTTTTTTCAACTTGAAGTTCTGATGAAATATTGAGCTTGTTCAATTAATTGATGATTTTGTAACTATTAAAATCATGCCTTCAATTTCATCTTTTAATCTTTCAATTTCATGTTTTAATCCTTCAATTTCAATTCGAAGTTCTTTGCTTTCTTGATTATGGAACAAAATCTGTTCTTCTTGTGAGCAAATGGTGATGGAATGTTGCCTCACTTGCTCCTTGAACTCCTCAAGGTCATTGTTCAAAGCATCAACCACAAGTGCCTGCTTGCTTTGTAAATCATTAATCACTTTCTTCAACTCTGTGTCCCGCTCAGTCACCTGCTCCATTAATAACTGCTGCAAACACAAATATTATATTTTAATTAATATTAGTAAAACATTAACTGATAACAGTTCATTACACCTTTCGCATGTTCAATCAATAAAACTTTCATTCATGAGAATTTTAAATTTTAATCCAAAATCCAAAATATTTGACCAATTATCCTGTTTAAACACATTTAACCTCTTTAAAACTTGTTTACATAAAATGTTGATATACAAATATATATATATATATATATATATTATATGCAAAATTTCAAATAAGCCTTTATAATTATTAAATATTATTTTGTCATTAAATGCATTATAATTATTTCCTCTATGGTTACAGTGTCAACTTGCATTGCCATCATTGCTACATAGTGCTATATAAATGTTCATGCAACTAAACTGTTTTTAAACCAAAGTAATCATGACAATATCCTTAATGTTATGTTAATAATTCTTGATATTCAATTTCAATCTATAATTGATTTAACTAATATTTTTAATAAATTATGTGGTAACAACTACAAATGAGTTACTAACTTTTTCTTGCTGATTGCCTTCAATAATTTCACTGATTTTTAGAGACATTTCGCTTTTTGTCTGAAATGATTGAATTTAAAAATCGAATTCACAGAATAAAATAAATATTTCAGGAACATTTCAAATAAACCTGCTCAAGTGATTGTATTTGAACCAATAATGCCTCCTCTTTTGACGTAGCATCCTTTGCAATCTCAAGTAATTTTTGCTCATTTTCTTCATTCAAAGTTTGGAGCTTCTGCTCTGCAAGTTCTTGAACTAAACACAATTCAACTCCTTTAGAACAAATACATTTTGAAGTCAATGAGAATGTTGCTCACTTGATTTTAAATCAAGTTCAGATTTAGCTCGAAGAGTTTCCAGGTCATTTTCCAGAGCTGAGATGTTTTCTTTTCTGTTTTTAATTTCCATGTGCAGGAGGTCAATGTGATCTAAGATTTCTAAATTGGAAAAAAAATTATGAAGATGCTAAAATAAACTTTTGAATTGAACAGATTTTGCTTGACTAAAAATATTGCACAAATAAAATTAATATGTAATGGAATAATGCTCGAATTGCCATGGAAATGGATAGAATCCAATTTTTATCAAACCATACCTTCTTCAGTCTCAAATGATCCACCATTTTTCAAATGGGTTTCAACAGAAGACTGCCAAGTTTTTAAAGCTTCTAAAAAGTCAACTGTGTTTGCAACACAATCCCGGACTTGAGAGTCATCATTCTTTAATTTTTCTATCATGCTAATCAGCTTCTTAGATGTAAACTTTGAGGCCTTCAACTCCTGCAGCATTAAAAATGTTCTGAGTTGAAATGAATCCACACTCCATGAATTCTGGTTGATTGCTTACCTTCCAGTATTCATTAACCTTCAGGAAGATGTTAAGTTCACTTAAAAGTTGTTCTTTTTCTCCAAAGATTTCAGTTATCACCGATTTAAAAAAAAATATTTTAATTAATATTTTTAACAAATTTGCATTTAACTTGCATTTGTATTCTAATAAGTCATTTTAATAAATGTTGCTGACTGCAAGTAAATAATATGATCTAAGAACTGGCAGCAAACATGGCACTAATTCATAGCTCTATTTCAGTGTTTCAGAACCAAGCCACGTCGAACAAAATGTGACAAGTTTTATTTCAAATGAATGTGATCCTTACTTGTTCAAATGTGCTCATCAACTCAGTGATATTGCTACCAACACTCTCTTCACAATTAGGCTCCAACTTCTTTAGTAAATCTGTAATCTTGTTGGTTGACTCTGCCAACTTTGAATGGAAATGAAAACAAATGCTGCAAAGTTTCAAAAGTCCTCACAACAAAAAATATCCACCTTCGCTTTCTCCTTGCTCAGCATTTCTTCCAGATCTTCTTTGTCGCTTTTATGAAGTGTGTGAAATTGTTGGAGCTTCTAAATTACGATAAAATATTAATTTAATGTTAATATTATAATTAATATAATTATTGTTGTTGTCTTTATTACTATTTTAATTTAAATAATCAATAAATCCATTCTAATGTGCAACTCAAATTGATGAATTGTTTCACTTATATTTATGAATTATTACAAATAATTATGTCATAATAATAATAAATATTCAATTTTTCACTTCATTCAACTCATGGTATTCCTGAAGTTGCTGTCTCAGATCTTTTGTTAAAAGTTGTAAATGTTCACTTTCCTTGAGGAGAATCACATTTCTCTAAAAAAAACATGAAGGCAAATATTTGTCTATCTAAGGTGTATTTATGTCATCAATCATCAATCATCAATCATCATCATCATCATCATCATCATCATTATCATTATTATTAATAATATTATTAACATCATCAATATTATTACGTTAATATATTACATTTATATCACTTAAGCTCTTTCAATTCACCTCTGTCAAGTTCAACCCACAGCTCTTGAAATGTTCACATTCTTCTGTCAAACCATGAACCAATTCATCCTTGAATTGTTATTCAAATTTTAATGAAGTCAATATTTATTAATAATGATGATTGATGAGGGCAATGATATTGATAACAACAATAATAGTAATAACAAAGCAGTATTTAACAATAATCACCAAACCTTCTTGTGGTTTTCCCTTTGTAATGTCTCCAACTTTGCTTTAAGATCACAATTAAATGCTTGACATTCATCCAAAGTTTGTTTCAAATTTTTTATTTCTGCAACCTCATCTGCTCTGAATGTCAAGCAGTTCATCTGTGAAGTTCTCATTATGTCCATCTTAAATAGGTAAATGATGTAACTTTTAAAATGTTATTGCATACATTTGCCAATTATTTCAACCTCTTTTTTAAAAACTAGTATTTCTTCATTTTTCAGATGCAATTCCTTTTTAAGAACATTGAGTTCGTGAAGCAAATCCATTTTTGCCATGTTGACAAGTAAAGAATCATTGACTGATTCTTTAATGGATTCAATATTCTTTCCAAGATTTATCATGAATTGAGTGTTATCAAAATTATTGCTTCTGCTATTTTCACTAAAATTTCTGTCCTGATCATGAAGATATTAACAAATAAAAAATATGTTTTTATTATACTAATTTCGATATCAAGCAAATGCCCAGTAGTAATGATAACAACTTAACAGGAACAGGGAATTGAAGAAAACAGATGTCATCAGTGATTGCAGGAAAATTATGGTAAATAAACAGAAAGTGAAGAGCTTGGTTACAATAACAAGTCAGATGCATTGAATAAAACTGATAGAAAAATAAGAATTTAGGAAGGCTGAATGATGTTCTATTTTGAGAAATTAATAATATTTAACTTTTTTTATTTATATTAATTAAATTTTTACTCATTTTGCAACCAAATTTGGGTGGTATAACCTAAAAAGTTTAGGTGAACTTTCTTTGGAAATTTTCAAATAATAAGAAGTTAGTAAACAATCTCTGAATTAATCAATTAATAATTAGTTGAGATGCAATTATGTTGTGAAATAAAATTTCAACAATTTCAAACTAAATTTAATAAATAATTGATTACCCTTTCCTCTAATGTGAGGATATCACAATTTCTTGGTAGGCTTTCTGGATTAAAGAATTAAAAATTTAAAATAAAAATTTTTATTCAAAGTGAACGGACTTAAATACCCCACTTACTTGATTTTGTATCTCGATTTTGAGGTAAATTAATTGGTCTTTTAAGTGAATTGCACTGCATTGGTTTTGAGGGTGGCCTTGGAACACGAACTAAACTATTATTACTATGGTGGTGCTGTAAATTCTGACACTTTTTCAAATATGGCACTTCACTTTTACCTCCAATGCTTATCTTGTAAAATGAAAAAAATATCTAGTGATACAAGTATTGTTAAATACATATCCTAATTGCTATCAACCTCTGGCAAAGAATCAGTCACAAACTCAAAAATCAAGTCACATTTTCCAAATTTAATTTTGTCCCCTCTTGCTAGTTTGATGATGTTATCCTTCAGCGTATAACTATTAACTTTTGTTCCAAATCTTGATTTTAAATCCTTTAGGTAAAATTCTTCCTTTTCATCAAGATATTCTACAGTTGCATGTTGGTTATCAACAGAAGCAGACTGCAATTATGAATTTAACTATTATAAAACTATAACCATTCTTGCAAAGTGATCGTAACTTGAATTTAAAATCTCACCTGCACAATCAAGTCGCAATCTTCGCGGCCGATGGTAGTTATTTTTGATGATAATTGAAATAATGTACTTCCATTTTTCAAAAATCCCCTCATATCTAATTTGCTCAGGATTTAGAATGCACTTTCATCATTTGTTTTGCGGTTTCCTTGGAGATTATAAAATATAATGCTCTGTCAAATTCACTATATCTATGACACCGGAGATGTGTATAATTGTACTTAAGCATAATCTCATTAATAGTAACGGTAAAATGTTTAATTATATTTCTCATTTCCAAAATAAAAAAATAAATTACTGCGACCTCATTACTATTAATAACGTGTCAAATTAAAATTAAACTCTTCAGGAGATCCTGGAACTTGATCTTATTTACATTAAAATCATGGAACGACCTTTATAGACAGGTCATGCTTTATCTTTGCCCACATGATGCAGACTGATTTAAAAGTACTGTTCTCTCGGGCTAGGTCACAAGTTAAGTCACAATGAGCTTAAAGTAAATCCAAAGCAGAGTTTACATTCAAATCCTTTATTTAATGTCATACATTATTCTCATCTTGCCGTACAGACATTGGTTGCTTGTGTTCTGCCGTTATATTTTAAAGTTTCATTTGGATAAATCACTCAGTTAACGGAAGCCTTAGTCCCGATAGTAAGGTTTTTCAATAATTATTCTACACTTAGAATATTAAGTAAATAGTTAAAGTTGAATTTCAGGATTCATCTTCTAAAAAATTTCTTAATTGTTATCCCGATCTTTACAATAGATGTTTACATTTAGGAGCATGATACGTTTCGTTGTTCGTTATATCAAACGTAATTGTTCGTCAAGTTGATCTGTTCCGCGTTTGTTGTGTTATTTGAAATGAAACTCTTTGATCATACAGTAATGGCTCATAGTGATACAGAAGAAGTTTATGAGACGACAGATCCAGGCTTGAAACAACTAAATTTAACGGATGCCCTGGGAGACACAGAAACTTACGAGAAGACAATCCATAGTGGTCACTTCATGATAAGTCATGTACATGACGAATCTATTGCAGAGCGAAGTAAAGATTTAGAAGACGAATTAGTGCCAATAGAAGAAGCATCAGATTACGACACAGTTAAGGGGTCAACTAATGATCCTTCATTTACTGAATTATTCCAGTGCATGTCACTAGTGGAGAAATATTTTTCAACAAGGTTGGACATTTGCATAGAATGTTTTATTAATCTATATGTTTTAATTATAAATATGATTAGATGATTCATTTTTAAATAGATCTGTAAATAATCTAAAATTATAGTAATTCCATCTATGAGAATGTTGAACTCAAAGTTCTGAGCCTGATATCATTATTAAATCCTTATTTAAAAAGAAACAGGTTTTATTATTCCGAGTTGTTCTGAAAATGCAAATTACTATTTTCGTACCTAAATGTGGTATTCTGTTGGTTGTATTGCTATTGTTAATTAACATACCATTGAATGCTTCGTTAAAATTTCTCGTAGCATGCTCAGATACACATAGTGGCGTGGATAACCGCTCAATTGATGAATTTATCTTTAATTTTGCATTTGTAGGTATACAATAAGGCTTATTCAGCTTCATCATTTGTAATTCATGAATGTGTAGTTTTAAAAAAAAGTATTCTGTTGCATGTTTTTTTAATGCAAATTATTGCAAGATTTTGTTTGATGTGGAGTGCCTGTTAAATTCTATTGCTTAAACTCAAAAACAAGTGTTCATTGTGATTTCACCTGATTTGTAGTGGCAAACTGACTTCTCCAAAATGGAAAAACTTCAAAGGCATAAAGACCTTCAAATTGAAAGAGAAAATCAGAGTAAATAACATCATATGGAGGGAGTGGCACATGCAATGTGAGATTCTAATGTCTAAATTATTCCTTAGAATCAAGATATTATGCCTTATTGTATTGTTGCAATACCAATGTTGTGATGTTATCTTCATTTATTAAGATGTGAAGTGCCTTCCTCCGATTTTATGTCACTTTTCTTCTCCACTGGCCACTCAGTCTGATGGAAATGTAAAATGGAGTTTTCTTTCAATTCCTAACTTTTAAGTTTACTTGTTTTCCCAGCATCCTAATCAGGAATTTTTTTATTTAAAAATAGAGATCATCTGTTGATGGTATGTCTGGGAAAAGAAATGTAAAAGTTATATCAAATGACTATAAGAAGTGGAGACATTACTTCAATAAAAAAGTCATCAGGAAAAATAATATGCAGGATGTTCTGTCATCTGTGAGTCAAATTATTTTATATTTGATGCTTATTTGCACCTTTGATTGACTCATATTTTGATGATTTTTCTAGAACTCTCCTTACTGTGAGATTCTCCAAAGAACAAGTGAAAATAATTCTAAAAGGCTGACCAACCTCGGGGGTATCGTCAAGAAGTCGCTTTATCAGAATCCGCCGAGTCAATTGCTGATGGACGAAGACATTTTGAATGAATTTTCTGATACCCTCTTCATGCCTAGCTTTTTGATGGAAGGTTCAAATTTGAGGGAAATTCCTTCATTTTCAGATGAAAATTTTAATGACATGATGCAAGATAGCTGCTTAAATGATATGGATACCCTGGAACCCTTGCAAAACATATTCAGTAAGAATCTCCATTTTGAAATTGATGCTGCTTGAGATGTCGTTAAGTGAACATTAAATGAAATGTCGAATTCTTTGGTATTAGTTTCTGAATTTATTGCAATTACTGATACATTCATTTGAATGAAATTCCGATGGAGATGCACATGCACATCGAATTGATTCTAAATTTAATTCTTAACACTCCTCATCTTTTTGTAAAATTTTTAAGAACACGAATATGAACCTTCAGTGCCCTCATATAATATCATTTGATCCTCTCTCTAGTTTAAACAAACCTTAGAGCTTTTTACGGTGACTTGCAGGTTTGCATCTTCGCAAAAATAGGAGAATAAGTTAAAGTTTCTCTTTATTAATTCGATTCATGAGCTGATTAAAGCAAATAAGTCTGAGGTCTTTTGAATACATTTTATAATATTCCTGGTGTTTTTCGACTCACTCCGCTTACTTTCTGTCTTAGAATCTCCTGTCTGCTCAGATACTTCTTTGCTTTAAACTACTTTGTTACATTTATAACAGAAGTCCAGCACAGCATATTTGTTTGATTCTTTCACAGAATGCAGGATGTTCAGACCTGTCCATGTTGCTCATTAAATCCAATATCCATTGAAAGTTTTTTCAACCTCCTCAATGATTTTTTTTTAGTTGATTTTTTTTAAAGCTACTCATGAAACCTTCCCATGGTTTGCAAGACCTTCGATGAATTTAAACTTTTTGCACTATTTTACTGGTGGTTATTATGGGTTATTATGGGTTATCATAAATCTTTTATCTTTATCACAGTTGAGTTTTTGGTGTCATTTGCCTTACTAAGCTTCCTCATCAGGCTCATTCTATTCTCTAATTGCCTTGTTTATCAAAGATTCTTGAGTAAACCTCGTGACTAAGGTCATAATTGCTTTTGCAGATAAAGATCTTCAATTATCACCCATGTTTCCCATGTTCTTTAAAGACATTCTTTAGACAGATGTTTTTTGAATTTTTACGTGGTAGACCGATGTAGGGTCAATTATTCTGAATTTATTAGTAAAATAGCCATTAACTTAAATATAATTTTTAGTTTTAAGCTATCCTGAATGAGGACAAGTGTTTCAGAGAAATTGAAATGTTTTTATAATCTAATGCCATTTTATGTCTTTTGTTTTTAATCTTTTTAACTCAGGATGCGAATCCTTGAATTTCAACAAAGTTTATTCTACTCCAAACGTGCAGCCCTCTACTATGCTCAATAATGTAGATCATTCAAGTTTTTTTCCATATAATACATTTTCTTTAAATCATGAGATGCTTCGCTTCACTAAAGTTGTGGTTGTGTTTTTAAGGCTCGACATCAAAATGTTTGTGATGCAAATCAGCCAAACATGGAGAGTTTGACTCTGTTAAATGTTGGTGATGCTCTTATAAATCTTCCTCTTGACCTTCCTGCAAGAGGAAATCTTGTGGAAGATAAACCAATGGATTTTCAAACATCAGAGCAGTTGATGTCTCTACTTGTAGCTCAACAGCCTCTTAATGATTCTCGAGTGGTGAACAATTCACCTTTCCGAGATTTGTCCGTCCAAATTGGGAGTGCAGCTCATGAGTTAGAAAATGAGTTTGTCATTGACGGTTTGTTTAACGTGGCCTCAAATGCTGGTCCAAGTTTTAACTTAGAAGTCCAACCTTCCCCTAATATCATCTTGTCCAATCAAGAAGCGACACCTGAAAATGTAACTGTTGGTGTATTGTATACATCCAATAGTAATAATGATTTTCAGGCCAATCACAATACTCAGTCAATGCCTCTTCTCACTGGTTTGCTGCAGCAGCAAAAGCAGCCAATGATAATCCAACTTCCACCAGGATATCACATAATAACACCGCACGAAGTGGTGAGCCACGAAAATGCCAGGATCGAAAGCACCAATTTTGTTAACTTTGGCAACAATTTGAGTAACATGCCAGTCCAACTACAAACCAAGGTTAAATCACCACCTAGTCAAACAGGAAGCAAGAGTCTCGGTTGTTTGCAAGTCATTCAGAACCTGAAGGAAAACAGGCGCAAGAATAATTCTTCCACTGGGTCCCTCATTACGAAGACGACTGCAGGATTCAGAATTCCGCAGGTACTAATTATGCTTGTGATCATCAACCTTGTCATTGGGATTTCGTAGGTTTAGTTTATTGGATTTCCTTAATAAGTGGAGCTTCTTTTGAGAAACTGAAAGTTCAAAATTTGTTTGGAACATAGCATTTATTATCATTATTAAGATCATTGTTATGTTACTTTATTGTTTACTAGGACTAACCAATTGAAGACTTGTTCATGCATCAGTTAGAAATTTAGGACAAAAACCATTTACTCTTCTTGTTAATTAGTTTAGTTAATTAATTGTAAGTTGTTCTGGTCATAGGAGTTGGAGATGAAATCGAAAAGTTGAAATGTTCTTGCGAGGAATGTTTAAATGGTTCTCAAATTCACGCAATAATCTTTTGTTTTGATCCAATACTTGAATAAAAACACCTTACAATGTAATTTGAATGAGAAGTAAAGAAGTTAGTGAAGAGAAGAACAATGGCTATGAAAGTTGCTCTTATGAGTATTAGGCCGGCTCGGTGTAACATCCATCGTGTGCCGCACGTTGTCGCTGGGTCGTGTTCAAAACGTTTTAAGTGCTTACAATTGTTCATTTTCTTCTTAAACAATCTTAGGACTCATGTTTGTTGTTTTTACTTTTTGAATTACAACACACTTGAGTTTATTCTTTACTGAGGACTGTGCCCTGTATGGAGATTATTTACTTTACAAAAAAAATTGGTTTGCAATGTCATAAGATATTGTTTAACATATTGCAGTTGCAATGTATTGTTTGATTCGTATCTCGAAATTCATTTTCCTTGCTTTAAAAGTCATTGTAAAGCAACTTTTGCCTGCAGCAGCAGATGAAATGCAGACAGAAATCATCCAACATGGTGAATATACAGCCCCGTCCACATCTATCTTCGATATCCACTTCAAGATCTTCTGTAAAACAACTTCTGCCATCCAAGTCACCCTTAACCCTGCAAACCCAGTCACCTTGCACTGCTAACCAATTGGGACATTTAAAACCACTGGAGAATGGTTTGAAAATCTAATTGATTTAATGACCTAAGTTCACGTGATGTTGACTTTATCGTAAAACCTGTTAGGACCTGTTGGCTATTCTTTGGGAGGTTCGCTATCTGGGACAAAATCTGAGAAGAGAGGAAGAATAAGAAATGAAAGTGGGTGAATTAAATTTTGGTTAATGAAAGGCATGCATTGTATTAATATTGATTAAAATGTTTTAGAATATTAGTTGCATGCTAATTAATTACTATAGGTAGGTAATGATATCTTTAATGATTTATAATTACAGGAACTTTATCATCCCTTATGGATAAGAAGAATGACAAACCAAGCAACGACCATTTCAGTGCCATTTTTCAGCCCATCAATCCGATCAGCAACACTTCCTTGCAAGCGCAATCATCCAACACCAACAGTTACAGTGCGACAGTAAGCACGACCTTCTAATTGATTAATTGCTACCAACACTTCATATTTTTGGTTCATAATTTTAGATGCAGAGCTTTTTCGGGGGAGCAGAGCAACAAGTGGATCTCAATGCCACAAATTGTTGGTTTAATGCATTTAAAACAAATTGGTTTCATTTCTTGAAGTTATTGGTGGTGATGTGATGCTTTTGTATGTTTTAGATTCTTTGGATAATCCTGTGGGTTTTAATGTAAGCATTTGAAGATCCTTTCAATTTGATTCTCAAAAACTTTGTTTCATCTTTGGATTTTGAATTTTTTAGGAGGTGGGTCGACTGTTCAAAATGCCTGACAGGTCGAGGCATGCGAGCAACGATTCTGGTAGTTCTCATTGCGAAGATGCACTTGTAAGCTCACTCATTTGTTCATTTTCTTTACTACTGGTTTATTTGCTGATAAACATGTTATGCAGGGTTTTACTATTGGATCAAATAAATTAGTGAACAAAGATCTTAGACGAATCTCTCACTTAACTTCTGAGCAAAAGAGAAGATTTAGCATAAAGGTAGAAGCATTAATGTCTGCTTATGATGCATAATTCACCCATTTCTTGGATTTTGCAGTGTGGGTTGGATACTTTGAATGAATTGGTCCCTGGTCTCGAGGCTTCCAATGGAAGTCGGATCAGCAAGGCCACCACACTGCATAAGGGTAATTTGACTTGCTTCCTTAGAAAGGAAAACTTGTTTATCAATGTGGATGTTGGACGTTATTCAGCCGCAGAATATTGTCGGAAACTGAAAGCAAGCAAACAAGAGCTGCAAGAGGAGATTGATAAAGTCAGGAATGAAATATACATTAACGAACAGGCCATCAAGTCAGTTCACATCATTCATTGAATGTAAATTGTTGTCATTGTTTGTTTACTCCACACAAGAGTTAAGCAACTAGATTCTTTTAAGTATAATGCAGAGACTAGGGCTTAATGACCTAAATGGTAATAATATCTTCCACAATGTCATCTGATCATCTTTGTGATGATGGTGATGATGACGATGATGATGGTGGTGGTGGTGGTGGTGGTGGTGATGATGATGATGGTGAATATGTGATGGTGTTAACAAATCCCTTTATGTTTGTCCTCTAACTGTGCATAGTAATGTTTTAGAATCCAAGATTTTGTATTTTAATGAAATCTAATGTTGGTGTCATTATCATGTAATAATTGCTTATTTCTTTAGAAATGCTCACTCCAAGATGCCAGTTCAAGGCCTGCCATCATCAGGATCAAGGACACATGCAAATCAGATGAAAGCCTGGTTTCAAACATTTCTTCTGCAGAGATCTCAGGATAATTGGAAATATTGGATTGTATCCTTTCTCATGAAGCAGCAGGAGAGCATTTTAATTTATCTCCACTTACTATTGTATTGTAAATAGTTAAGGCCTTTGAATTGTATTCAGTGTTGGGCTAGGATTCTAAGGTAGCAACAAATGGTTAAGGTGTTAAATTGCTTCTTTAAAAAAATCCATCGATGTGATCCTTGAAATATTTGGCTTGACACAACTTTAAAGTTTGGATCAATCATTGAGCCTTTGTTCTGCACTTTTGAGGATGTGGTCACTATATCGAGTGTTGACCAGTTCAGACACTCCATTCTCAGATGGCTCACAGAACACTGCTCCCTCATCATACTTAGACCCAGTAAGTTTGAAATCAGTAATCTTGTCATTTAAGATTAATTACATAGAATCAAATTGGTTTGGTCTCAAGTACTTGTTAGAACCAGTTAACTTTGTTTGTGTTTTGAATTTTGCTTTGGACAACCATTCCTGTCATAAGTTCATTGTGATAGCCTCAAAGAAAATGATTTGTTGCATTCCATTGTTTTACTTTTATTATTGTTTTACACTTTATTCCATGCAAGTTTTTTGTTGTATTAAAGATACATTTAAAAAATTAAAATTAAAAATTTGTAAATCTTCAATTCATCTCAGTTGTTTCAAATTCACTCCGAAAACTGAGCACATCTACCTGCATTCTGGTCAATCCTGATGGCTTTCAGAATCAAGTTGTCAAGAAAATCAATTCTTCCATGACTCAAAATCCTCTTCATCTTTGACCTGAGGGATGAAACATGAACAAATCAATATGAGAATAACAGTGGTCGGCCTTGCTTTGATGATAGCGTAGAAAGTTTTCTTTGATGTTTTCACTTTATTTTGTTATGCCTGTCAACATTTGAATAAACTTTTGTATTCACTTTATATTCTGTTGAAAGCTACAGGTTAATCATGTATTGCATTCAGTCCGACAAACTTGCATTTGCCAACATCAATAATAAAAGAAATTCCAATGCAATAACATTTCATATGCTCAACGTAAATAGATGAATTTCAATTGACAATAAACCTTAATGTGTTTTGGTTTTTTGGTTTTGTTGAAATTAAAGTGACATTGGATTGAAGTTTTTGATCAGTTGTTATTGAAATGGAATGTGTTGACCCAAACTTGGGTTTCAAAAGAAATTAAAATTCCCATGCAAATTTGCAGATGTCTTTCTTATTCTGTTATTTATGTACAATAATTTGTGCCTCCCCATTATTTTCTTCCTGTTGCCACTGCCAATTGTTATGAGAATCATTACATTGTTGTTGCATTGCATTCATGTCCTCACCCATTAGCTTAGGTCCAAAATTTTGTTGATATCAGGTCTAATTTGTAAATTAAGTGAAATTCTTTAGTTGATTCCTGTCTAAGAGTTCCAAGTCTATTTTTAGATGGCAGAATAAATTAGTTTCAAATCTTGAACAAAATGTTATTCCTTGTCTGCTGTTTAAGTTGTGTTCAGAAAATTCATGTTATGATATCACCTAACCAAGATATTGCCTTGGTAGTCTAACTTTCAGACACTTGTGCAACTTTCACCAACAAATTAAATTCATTTATGTATTCACAGTTTTTGTTCTAAAGTGTCATTTTTCGTTTTCATATTTGTCTCTTTGTTATTGCTCTGGTCAAATCTTGACTTTTGGAATTGGAAAGTATTTCTTCATTATACCACAGCGTTAACTAATGTAAAGATATAAAATACTTAGGTTCAAAGTACTTTATCATGAAACATGCCTTCATCTTGGGTTCATAAGTTCCAGCGTACTTTTACGTACTTTCTCGATATCTCAAATCATCTCATTATGCAAGGGACTTTAATAAAATAAAATAAAAACATAATTTCCCGTTTCAATTTCTGTCAACATTTGTGTTTTTGCTAACTTAAATAAATTGCAAACTTTGATTGAGACTTATATAGAGCGAAGCAACTGCTAATTTCGGTGGCAAGGCGTTGAGTGACGTTACTTTGCAATAACATGCAAAGTAGCGCATATACACATAACTCAAAAAGCAGCAATATCTAATATTTCTTTTGGATTTGAAAGCCGTAAATACTTTTTCCAAAGTTTAATGTACTGTCCACGAAACCATAATACTACATATATTAAAATCAAATCTAAAATTATTTTTATTTTGTAATTTTGGGATTATGATACAATTGCAATAACATATTTTTTAATATTTAGCGTCTTAATCTTTAATGTATTGAGTATGTCAAAAAAGTTTGTATTACTTAATATTTTTTAATTTTCTATTAAAAAGTTTTAGTTTTTAAAATGTTATTTATTTTGTAATTATTTAAAAAAATAAAAGTTTTTTTTTAGTTTTCTTCGGAAATCACTTGCAATCTTTCTTAGTTTACATACGTCCTTTTCCGACTCGCTGCAAGATGGTGCGTTTGTTTTCGGAATTTTAAACTGGATGTTGAATTTTAAGAGTAGTTCTTTATCGTAAATTCCATTGATTAAACAAAATCGTATGGATATTTCAGTCGCTTATTCTGCCAGAGAAATTCCAGCACATTCTTCGTGTTATGAACACGAACATCGATGGCAAGCGCAAGGTTCCCTTCGCTCTGACTGCCATCAAGGGTGTCGGACGTCGTTATGCCCATGTAGTTTGCAGGAAGGCCAACGTTGATGTCACAAAAAGAGCCGGTGAACTTTCTGAAGAAGAGGTACGGTATATGAATTCTGCATGTTTGTATGTATAAAATTCAATGATGTATGCTTCCAGGTCGAGAAGGTGATCACCATTATGAGCAATCCCCGTCAATACAAGATCCCTGACTGGTTCCTCAACAGACAGAAAGACATCAAGGATGGCAAATACTCCCAGGTTATGGCCAACATCTTGGATTCCAAGATCAGAGAGGATCTTGAAAGATTGAAGAAGATCAAGTCTCACAGGGGTATGAGGCACTTCTGGGGGTATGTTGAATTCATATTTCACTTTAGCAATCACTTGGTTAGCTAACTTTATTAACTTGGTTTAACTTTATTTGCAGCCTGCGTGTTAGAGGACAGCACACAAAGACCACTGGCAGGAGGGGACGTACTGTTGGTGTCTCTAAGAAGAAGGCTTAAACAAACTGAGGAGTCATGTTTTCAAAATAAAGTTTATCTAAACATGCATCTTCTGTGGAAATTGTTATTATGGGCATGTAGCACCTGGTAGTTATGTTTAAGTCTTAATATGTCAAATGCCTGTCAAACTTGTTTGCCTTGGTTTTATTTTGTGGTGTTCATTGTGTTTTGGCAATAATAGAAATTGGTCAACAAATATTGGCTGTTATTGGCAAATATTATGTTCAAATTTTTTACAGTAGAATTTATTTGCAATGATCCCAGCAGACTAGTGTCTTAGAGTCTGGCAGAGAAGCACAAAATGATATGAGGGTCATCTTTATTGAAGTGCAAGATTCTGCTATTGGGTTATCGAAATAATGGATGAAAGTGAGCCAAAAATTAATGGTTATTAAAGCAAAAATTGATTCAAGAATCCCATGCAACAAACACAATTCGAGGGATTTTTAAACAAGTAGAGCACGAAAGGGCATTACTGAAGTTTTGTTTGAAAGGAAGTTTAAGATGTAGGTTGGGACCATATCATTAAATAGAGAAGAGCTTGGTGGTAGAATTAGAAAATGGAGCTGCAGTTATTAGTATTATGCAGAAAGTGAGTATTGATGCAATTATGGCTTTCCATGAAAAATAATGAAAATATCCTGGGGAGATCACTATCATTGTTAGAGAACATAAAAAGAGCAACTT
The DNA here is from genome assembly GCA_011800805.1 of Hirudo medicinalis. Classification (NCBI taxonomy): domain Eukaryota; kingdom Metazoa; phylum Annelida; class Clitellata; order Hirudinida; family Hirudinidae; genus Hirudo; species Hirudo medicinalis. The sequence goes on from MPNW01000009.1 coordinate 131,044, forward strand.
GTAAGCTATGGATTTGGTAGACATGAAATAAATTTTGTTTACAAAAGTTTAGCAAGATGAAGGTAAAAAATGGCAGTAAGAGTACAATGCGAATAATGCGCTTCCGTAAAATGAGCTAGACGAAAAAGTTAGAGCCCAGTCAATACTACATTAAGTTATGTAGGGGTAGAGTTTTAGAAAGACAAAGGACTCAAACAAGTGTGAAGTCTCCACTAAAACGTGGACAAGTGAACAAAACGCTATTAAACACCAAAGGTTAAAGAGAAGCGATAAAAAACTTAGCAATCTTATCAACTAAATTCCTCTACTCTTACCAAGTTTTCTATAATTTACAAAGTGACAAAGTATCAGTGTCCCGGCGAATGCTCGGCTAACGACTTGTTGAAAGTCTCTGGAACGTTTGCGGTGGATGAGACAGGAATTTCTAAATTGGGTTTCAGTTTTCTCAGTTTACCTGCAGGTATCAGCACCACTGACAGGACCAGGAATAATCCTGTAATCGCATTAACTTTGTTCACATTGCAAATTACTCCGAGCAACGTGTTATGATGTGCTTCGTATGTATGAACTCGGTGTTTATTCAATATTTACCGCGAAATAATTTTAATAGCATCTTCTCCTCTCGAAATCAATTTATTGAACATCGGAGAATAATAGGTGTTACATGATATTGAACCAGAGTCTTAATTTGAACATTCTGGCGGATCTTCGTAACTTAATGCCCTCATGAGATTACTGAAATCTTGTTCCAAAGAGTTATTGATTGGCGCGCCCACTTTATTGCTGATAAAAATTTTCAAATTACTGGTTAATGCCGTTTAGGATATTTGAATCTTAGGGAAAAAATCGTTGGCAAAATAGCAGGGATGAGCTAGTTATTGTTTATTTATTGTACGGTGCGTTGGTAATGATATATTCAATTTAATTTAATGCAAAAATTGCGAAAAAGATGGAAGACAACACTTTTAACATTAATTCACCTGCTACTTGTCGTCTGTCAAGGCGGATGATGCATGAACTAAAACAAATTAGCGATCAGAGGAGTCCAGCGATTCATACGCATGAATTATGGATGAAGGACGAGTAGGCATCGCATCTTGATATGTTTCTTACCTTAAGATGCCATGCCATTTCCACCACTTGCAAGCGACGCTTTAAATCGCAGCACCAAAGAATTCCTAGAAATACTTCAAAGAGAGTCATTAAAAAATTGTTGGTGAAATTTGTTAATATTTTTGTTTCTTCCTGTTTTGAAATAAACATACAAACTCAATAAAATAATGTTTTTAGTAACATTGCTTGGAATCAAAATTATCTGGGGTCACGTCGAAAAGAAACAGCAGTTTTACTGATAACTTCCTGCTTACCCTATCGCTTTGAACTTCCTTCTCAAAGCTCGACCCACATCTAAAACGAAAACAATTTGCCTGGAGGGGTGGATGAGCCTTATGTTAATATGAATTATTGACCTCCTGATATCGCTTGCCTTACAAAATGTACAATTTTCACATTTAAATCGGCATTGGCACGATCTCGTGATGAAAGTATGTAAATATAATGACTACTTCATATTGACCTCAACACAGCGCCTGATCTCGCAAAATGATTGCAACGAGAAGATATAGAAGCACCGTTTTCTCTATTAATAACATGCTGGGGCGTCAATTGGTACCATTAACGGATGGACGCGTTCAGATGGATCGCTAATATCATAATAACACGGGACACGACAGTGTTTGTCTTGACGCTTAATAGCTAAATATTTGATGAGGGATGTATCATCACACTTAATAATCATCGATGTTGTTTTCAAGTTTTTCTATAAATGGCTTTTGAACTTTTAACTGCTTTTGTTGGTAATTCACTTTGAATCGAAAATATCGCATCACTGATTATTGTGTCTAAAATTTGTTCGAACGAGTCATGCATCCCTTAAAAAGCTTTTATGGCGGTCAACCTCCCAATGAGGACCATAGTGGATATAATTAAATATCTAGCCACGATTGTTTATGATTGCGAATTATTTTATTTTTGCACCGGCAGCTGCTTATTTATTTATGATCATCGTCACACGATGACATTGCACTTTCGAACGATTGACGCCATTATGGCGATGGGAACATAAAAGCGAGGTATTAGATTTCTTTTATTTCTGGTAGAAAGATCCTTTTTACGAGCATGTTTGTGATTCAAAATAGAACGACTTCAAAGCTAAAATTGTGTCATTTGACCGCAGATATAAACAAAAACACTTGGTCCATTGGAACGGCTATAGGTCATCCCCTCTCTGATCACTGACCGAGTAAAGTGGCTCGGGGGATGAAATTGGGGTGGCGTGACTGGAATCATCAGCCCATGGTTGAAGGTTCTGGAGAGCATTAAGCGAGGCGTTGTTGAGGCAGAGAGGATCAGGGGATGTGTAAGTATTTTTGGATGATTCTGAGTGCAGGTTGAGTATGAATCTGTTAGCAGCCTGTCTCTCCGCTTCCCTTTCTTCCGCTGTTTGCCTCCTGACACAAAAATTCTTCAAAGCGTCATTTTGATTCCTACATATTTACCTCAGAGGATTCGATGGTTCTCAACAAATTCAAAACAAGATATAACGAGCATAATTATGTAACATAATTGATGGAATTTTGAATAAATAAATAATTAACCTGTATTATTATTAACTAATGTAATAATTTCAAGATCCTATAATAATCAGAATATTTGAAACATAAGCATAAAACTATGATTCCTTAAACTAAATATGTTCTTATGTTATGGCCATTCGACATCTTAATAGCCATCCCTAATGACTGAGTCATCTCAGTCCTCACCCATTTGTTGCACAGGCACTCCCTTCTACAGTTGTTTATTTACGCTATTCCTCGTGGGCCAATAAAAACAAATCATCGAGACTTTGAGTAGGAAATTAAACACGATATGGCTCTTAGCTTTAACAGTCCAGTAACTTCTCCTTTGACCACATTTTATCAAATTTGCGACCGTCGCAAATCTTTCCATTAAGCCGAGACATGGATTCATGCTTTATTTAATTGTAGCAGTTTGAAAGTACTAGTGGCTGGATATTGTTAATTTCACATTGGATTTAAATCTGAATGTATCAGAAAATTTAACGGACACGCAAAGTGACTTACCTCCACTTGGTTCTTCTGTTTTGAAACCATGTTTTGACCTGAGCGTCAGTCATTTTGAGACCCTTGGCCATTGCTGAGCGCTCAGCAGATGCCAGATATTTTTGCCTGTGAAATCTCTTTTCCAGCTCAATGATTTGCAAACGAGAAAAACTTGTCCTCGGTTTTTTGTGCTTTGGGGGAGTTCTGTTCTGGTAAGGATGGCCAATTCGTCGAGTAACTGTTATCGCACAAAATAGTGCTATGTTTAAAGATGGCACAAAATATCAAATTGATAATTTCTGAATGAATTATTCCCACATTTATTTTATGATTTAATCAATTTGTGTTGAAAGAGTATTGTTATCTTTCAGACAAAATATTGCCGGCAATAAATGATAAAAATATTATATTCCAAAGTTTAAATATTCATTTATTTTTTAGCTCATAGACCACTTTGAACACCGACTAAACAAGTTCTGAATATTTGTTGCTATTTCTTTAAGACCTCAATTGAAACTGAATAATGCTAAATGACGCAGAAAAATGCCATATGAAACTTGATTTAAAAAATTTAAAAAATAAGCAGTATCAAAAATCCTTTGGAATTTATTTAAAATGAAACTTTAAATTATGCATCAATTAGATCAGCTGATGTAACGCAATTGAAGAGATAATTTTGAAAGTTGTGAAATTTCTAACATCTTATTGGGTCTCCCGTCAGTCGATCCTTCCTGTCGTGCATCCATGGAAACATAATGGAACCTGGATGCTTCTCCGTTGGACTGTTCAGAACATCTGACGAGTCAGAGTGCTGGGAAGAATTCTGCTGGGAAAGTTGTTGGTCGTGGAGTTTGAAAGCGGGAACTTTGATTATATTTGGCAGAAAAGGAACGAAAGGTTGCAGACCGAGGTTTGGGCCTGCAAAGCTTAATTGAGGTTTGGACATTCCCTGTGGTTGGACGCCTCCGAAGGTTTTGATGTAATGGAGAGCAGCTGCCAATCTGGTCGCATTCGTGCTGATCAGGTTTTCGCATTTGAACAACTTTGACATCTGATTGTTGAGGTTTGGGTCGTAATTTCCATTCGACTCTTTTTGGACAGGAGGATGCCTGGTTTTTGACGGACTTGAGAGAATGCGACTGATGCCAAAGGAAAGCTTCGCAGGCTTCTGAGAATCTGTTTCTTGTTTGTCATCAGATCGGGTGAAGTCCTTGCTTTCGGCGGTTTGATCTTCGCAGTTGGAAGCAGGTGAATCATTGCGAGTTAAGTCGAGGAGGTGGTTGTTAAGATGTTCCAAGGTGCAGTCGGTCATAAAGTTGATTGAACTTTTAAAAACGAAGTGAAGCTTAAAGTTTTTATTTGATGTCCAAACTTCTCCGCCAGATGGACGTTTTTCAGTTTTTGTGTCAAAACTCATCCGTGGTTTGTTATTATGTGGGGTTCGCAGTATCTTACGGATGCTTGGAAGCGACAGGCGCCAATCTGACTCGCCATTGGATGAGCCGTCGACCAATAGGGTTGGACGCCTGGAAAGATGCGAAAGGAAGTTTCATAGAAATTGATTAATTGGGAACGGACAAGCGTGTGCTTGGCTTCATTGCGAGGTGTCTCCGATGGAACTGTCTCACAGCAGGAAACCAACCAGCAAGTTTTTGTAATTGTTGCAAATTGCGCGGGGACCTTTCTCCATAAATAAGTGATGGAAAAATAAATTTGAATAAATTCTACGACGAGTTAATGACTCTCGTTTGAAAACTCCGATCTTTATCAATTTACCAGATTCACTTCACTTAGGACGCAAACGACCTCTGTTAAGTCTCGTTTCGACTGACCAATAAACCTGCTGTCAGCACCTGTTAGCACGTGCTTTAAGGTGACCGTTTCTTTCAAAGTTTCTCTTCAAACCAATTTTTTCTAAAACTCTTTTTATATGAAAAAAAAAACGAGACATTTAAATGAAAGGCATTGATGTTAACAGCAAACGTTTAAAAGTCCATAATCCTCTGGCCTCATTAAGAGGCTTATGTTTACGTCTCCGAGCCGCTTCTTCCCCTGAGGACACTCCATTTCACTGACCAGCAAATGAATCAGCTAATTCGCCAGACACGACACACAATTACTTCAATTGATTTCAGATGATTTCTGCTCAAGCACTCCTCTTTCTCAATTCTTGCGACATTTGTTTCTGAACGCACATCGCAAAAAGAACAGTTGGAGGCAAGTTAATGTATTGTTTCATTACAAGATACGACCTTTGCAGTGCTGTTTCACTTTGTAACGAGGCTTCGAACCGCTGGGTCGAGGAAAGGAAAATTGAATGTCAAGAAGACTTTGATTCTGCAAATAATCCGAAGAAATGATGGAGATGAGCGATGGTTTTCAGTCACGATATTTGTTTCAAACTGCGATCCCATCAACCTCCGTCGAAAAATTGCTTGAAGAGGTCATGATTTTTAAAATTAAACATCTGCCAAGCTAGGCCAGTTCTGGAACGTCGCTAGTTTTCATTTCGAGATTTACTCAGTTAATAATAAATTAATGTTTTTTTATGGTTAAGCTATACTTGGAAAACAATATGCTAAAAACATAAAAAGCTTTTAAAACAAAATAGAAAGAAAAGAAAGCACTGAAGCAGGATTATTGGAGCAAGCAAATGAAACGAGCAACTTTTGATGAGGCTTCTCTATGTGACGATTTCTCTTTGGCATAGCGACCATATTTCATGGCAGTTGCCTCGCGCGACATGATGATAATTGTTATGGGCACTCATCAAGGAGTCATTAACGCTCCTTCCACTGACCACACATTTCAATCCATTTCAATGCCTATCAATGCGTGCACTTGCCAAAATATCGCCATTTCATTGGAACTCAACAAACATTGAAGTTGTAGTAAAATTTGGAAAATAAATAAAAAAAATATTCGTAAAGAAAGCCTCCATGGCACATCGTAGGTTAAGTGTTAAAAGACGAAATGATGGGAGTGGTTATCGTCTGGGCGTGTTGGGAGGAGTTCATGTTTCAAGTATGCAATCCTCACGACGGTCATTAAGCCCTCGCTCAAACTTCTGCGATTCTTTTTACTGAGGAGGTTTGCATTTAGCGTAATATTTAATAAATTATCGGACAAACGAATAATTCGAAATCAAACGATATATATATGTTAAGCGTCATTTATTTCGTGAAACATGCAATTCGTATTTATCTTCCCTATGATGAGAATCAAATGAAAGGATTTTGCAAAGTTCTCGTTTCAATATTGAGCGACCTTTTACATAGCTTACAAAGAAGTTATAAAACAAACAAATATCGGAATGTCAAATTCATCTGCTCAGTGAAATAAACGTGAATCAGAATCAATTAGAAATAAGTTCTTAAGTCCCAATCAAAATATAATGACACGATTTAGAATATAAAGACATTGTCCTAATTATTGATTAACATATATTAACAGTAAGCGTATTCCAACTGATATCTAAGATCATTTATAAGGCATTTTCCTGCGTCATGTAACATTATGTAGGATTGTTCAGTTTCAATTAAGGATTGCAGCGATAAATTGCAACAAATATTCCGAGTTATCCATGAATATTCAGAGTTATCCATGAATATTCAGAGTTATCCATGAATATTCAGTTTCCCATGCCTCGTCAAAATGTTTCTTCGCATGAGATTCAGCATGGTCACTTGCACTTCAGAGCCAGTTTTCAGTGTCTTATCTGTCTATTAGTCTCATATTTACGTTCTAGCCTCCCTGCATCCTAATTTTGAACAATTACGAGATCAATATTAAACTTTAAATATCGACGGCTGAAAAACACATTTAATATAATTCACTTTCATTTTATGACTTTTTAAATATTCTCGCATTTATGCCTGAACTGTTACTCAAACATAGCGTTATTGATGCTGTACGCCGAAGTCACATAAGAAATTGCCATTTTTGTTAAAAATTACATTAACCGTCACATTAATTATTACGTTAGGGTTATGATCACTACTCATTCCGTTACCCATGTAAACATTGTTCGCAGAATGTCACATGACAAAATGTCATTCAGCCGAACATGGCGAACGAATAAAAATTGCAAACACTGCGAACCCCGATCCATCCCAGCGACGTGACGTTAGTAACAATTCAAACAGGTCATTATTTCCCAGTTATTTCCAGGAGTAAATCGTTTGCAAATTGAAGACAGATTCTTGAAAATTATTAAGCCACAACCCGTCGAGCAAAATGATGACATTTTATCGGTTTGATGTGAGAATTTACCATAGACTCATAACTAAGTTGTAAAATATGATATGGACAGTCCAGATAGCGGGATGTCATTCCCTTAGAACTAGCCCCTGAGCCGGTATCATTGATACAATTCGATTGAGCAAACTTTGTTTTTGTCTCAAATTGTACATATATTTTGTTTGCTTGTTCGGCTTCGGCTCAATAAAAAAAATTTCAACTTGTAGACTTTTCAATAAAGTTTCCACACTTGAAGGAAAGTTAAGCCCATGTCCTTAAATGACATAGTTGCTGCAATTGGCACGCGATAAGACCCATAACACCCCAAAGCTGCGGACCAATCCCTCAACGTTCTTCTCATTAAAGCTGAAATGAAGCTAATATTATGTCAATAGGATGTCAGTACCTACCTACTAGGACACTCGATCACTAGCGATCATTAACAGTTAATGTTAACTAATTAACGACCTTTGTTGGCCTCGAAGCTTCGTTGGAACACAGTATAATACAGTCGAATTCGGATTCATTATCATTATTAATTGCTGATCATTACAAAACAGAGTTTTGTCTTTTTATTATTACATCTTATTATGGGTTGTTAATTGGAGATGTAAATACATGAACATTATCAACAAGAAAGGTCGGATAAGCTGGAAAGAGTTGGGGTAGATAACATTCAAACATAATTATGATACAGAATGTTAGCGACCAACCACAAAACGACAGAAGAAATTACAGTTAAAAAAGCTGTTGATTCTAAAAATGTTGCACAACAAAGCATCCTCAAATGAGAGATTTCAATGTGCTGAAACATAGATCCACAATCGTTGTAAAGACATGTTTCAGTAGTTTTTTTCAGGAGACAAACCTCTGCTAATCCTTACAAACATTCTCCTGAAATAATCTGACCTTTGTTTACTTGCCAGTCTCATAACATGGTAGAGCCAAGGTCTCTGATGCTTCAACAAAGGTGCAGTTGAACAAGTGAGACATCTAAGTGGCACCAATTCATAAAGTGAAAATTCTAATTACAAGAGTTGGATACACTTAAACACAAGAATGTATTATTAATCAAGATATTGAGCGTCTGAGAACCAATCATAGCTGTCATCTCAGCTTGACATTTACAATCGTAAAGTTGACTACAAACTATTTCACCACTGAAATAACAAAGTTAAAACAAAATTGTTCTGTCACCTTTCCAGATGAAATAAAAAATTTAAACATTTCAGTTCTTATCATCCCTTTGAAGATGTCCTAACAAAGTTGAACTTTTACGAAAGTTTTTCTAAAACTTGAACAAAACTGAAGTAAAAATAAAGACCGGCCCATTGGATCGATTGATATTCTCAACTGATAACAAGCAAAACATTAAACTCACAAGAAAATTAAAATCTCAATCAAGAAAATATCTATATCAGGAATAGGAATATGATAGGATGCACAGATGGAGTGGCAGTCAAGAAGGTCATAAAATTCAAACACTTAAGGAATTTCAGGCCAAATATGCACACCCGATCGTAACACTGAGAACAAACTGTGAGCACGAAAGTGATAAAAAATATTTTAAATCCTGAAACATTTGTACGCCTAAACAACAATTCCCACCGAGGATGTTGAACTGGAGGGAAAGCCAACAAACCATGAAATTGGGGGAACCATTAAAGGCAATAAACATGAAAAATTTAAAACCACACCCATAATACAAAACACATAAAAAGAAAACTTTTATTTAGCAGAATGCTCAGCTTGTCTGCCTATAGATTTTGATCTTCTTGCTGATCGGTTGTCTGTCCATAGGGCAAAGGACGAGACTTTTAGAACAACGGAAGCAGACGCAAATGTGGCCGCAGCTGAGAAACAACATGTTGGCCTGGAAAGAAATCATCGACATGTCAACAAATCACATAAAACACCCGAATCATCGTAAAGTCACTCACAGGTTCTTCCATGCAAACGACACATTCTGCAAGACTGCTTGTAATGTCGAGGAATTCTTCGCCGTCAGCTGCAGGAGGCGCACCGACCTCGGCCTAGAATTAATAAAATGTCCTTATTGTGGTTTATTAATTACAACAATATTAATATTAAAATCACCTGTTTCGACTGTGCAGGGGAGGCATCACTTTTGTACGATTTTATGTTTAACAGGATCCTTTCTCTCTTCAAACATGATTTTATCCCAATCTGTAATAATTAATTAAATTGATGTATAGTAGAAGAATGATGTAATTAGACCTCAGATAATTAGATCACTACCATCACCTTCATCAACATCATGTTCATCATCACGACTACTATTAAAGTGTAAAAAGGACAAGATCCTAATCATTTAGTAGTGCAATGGACTTTAATAGAAACATCACCATCTCAAGAACCTCTATCAACTTCTCATCATCCAACCGCAACACCGTTTCAATTGTCATCCTTCTCTGGGCAAAATGTGGAATGAATTCGGCAGCATCACTCCTCTGGAGAAGTTCGATGACCTCATATTCTAGGTGGTTCTCCTGGCAAGGAATCACATGGAATAGCAATATGCTTGCAATTTAATGGCATGTGTTGGTCAACTGATCTCATTGACAAAAGTTGTTTGCAGACACAAGGAATGCATTGCATTTCCCTGATTGACAGCAGTAATTAAATGACCAACCAGCCTTAGTTATTATTTTTATCGATATTATTATTATTATTATTATCATTGTTATTATTATTATTATCATTATTATTATTCTCTCCAAATAATTTACTCCTCTTCTGCACCCTCAATTCTATTCCACTCAGATATAATGTTCTTTATTTCTTTATTTTCAAGTACTTACGTTGCTTAGCATCAAGAAGTTATTGAAGCATGTGCTTCCTTAAGGCTGACCCTTGAGTATTTTATTTAGTTTCTTTTGTGTTGCATTAATATATTGTGTTAATGTATTTGATTTAATAAAATTCCTCCAAATAAATCTAAAAATAAGGTAAACCTGATCAACAAGGCTCTGTGGTTTGGAATCAAGAAGTCTTTGGTACTGAACCAACCAATAATCCACCTGATCTGATTGCCTCCTCTCTTCCATTTCCAGCTGCAAGGAACACACATTGCAAGTTTTTAAGTGAGTAGAATTGATAAACAAGCACAGAATTCCAACCAATCGCTGCTTCAGTTCCTTCTCTCTTTTGTCTCGCTCCTCAAAAAGTTGCACAAGAAGGTCTGTCAAAGTCTTCCTGTTCCCTTCCAGAGTTTTCTAAAAGAATGATTGATGAGACTAAAGCATTAACACACAAATGCAATGTTTGCAATTTATTTTTGCAGGAGATGAAATAAAAATCTTCATACAACATCAACAATAGGAAATATGCAAACCAGCTGAGAATCCATGTTGAAGGCATGTTTATCCAGCTCCAACAATGTCAACTCCATTAACTGCTGTTCAACAAGGAATATCTGAGACACAATCCTCTTGTGGCATATGTCTCTTTCATTCAGTAACATTTCAAAAGCCTCCTTCTGAACTTTCTCCTGGGGTTCGAAAACATTCACCTTTTATTATTTTTAGCGATAAATTCTAATGAAATGCATCAAAAGGCCACTTGTTACTTAATTTCTCAACCAGAAGGACCTAAAGACCACCAATGTTGTTAAAAATGCAAACAATCATTTTAGTGATCGGACAAAAAACATGCGGCACACAGGTCGGGTGGGTGGGTTGCATCCCTGCACCTGGCGGTACATCAACACCTCCGAAGACCCGTTGCATCCCGGGTGTTACCCTCGCGCGTGGCACTAAAAGCTCAAACGGAGATCGGAGTGGTTAGCGTTTTGAAATCCTCGAAGCACAAGATCGCATAATAACATTGCAGAAGATGCACAAACGAAACGAACCTCTTTTAGGAGTCGATCAAGAAGCAACTGCCTCTGATTTTCTTTTATTTGCAATGCATTGTTGAACTGGGCACTCATATCCTCCCATCTGAACAGTTTTAATGTTTTAGCATTTAATTATTAAATTTACAAATTTATTTAAATTTTAATTAAGTTAAATTTTTAAGAAAGGTAAATGACATTTAAATTAGTTTCAACAATATAAAAGACAAACTCAGTGATAGTCCTCTTGGCGATTTCTTGTTGCTCCTGCATGTATTGCCTTATTGTGAGACCAACAACGTCGGAATGTTCGAGCATCTTCTCAAAGGACTCTAAACATGAATTCAACACTTGCACAGTTAACTGAATTCACTCAAATGACCTTCCCATCAAATAAATACCAGTTATGTCCGTCTTTCTCAAATCTCTGAGTTCTTCTTGTCTTACAATGTACCATTGTTCTTTCTCTAGTCTGTATGAATAATGAATTTTTCACATTTTATTCAAATCTTCACTAATAAGATTAATGGTTAATAAGATTTTTCTTAGCGATTTAAATTTTCAATCAATTAGAGTCAATCAGATTGACAAACAACATAGTAATTTCCATCCTCTTACAAAGCTCTGCCAGTATTGGCATTATTATCATCACTCCATCATGATTAAACTCAACTTCACCTTTCACGTTCCATTTGATCCAATATTTCTTCAGTTCTTCTCGCTCTTTCATTAGCCACAACAAAATGCGTCACTAGCTTTGACATGTTTTCTTCGACTTAAAAGCAAGAAATCAAGCATGAAGGCATGCAAATAAGCAACCAACCAAACCTTAAACATACCAAGTTGTATTGACTTCAATAATTTCTCCTTTTCAAGTGACTTTTGATGCTGAATCTCACACAACTCATTGTCCAACTTGTGATGTTCCTGTTGGTAATCATTAATTGAATTTAAATTTTCAACCAAGACATGAATTCAAATAGCAATTAAAAGCAAACTTGACTGATGAAGTTCAAGAGCTCCTTCTTATTGGTTGCAGCCTGAGCGGCCAACGAGGCCTGCAACCGATATTCCTCGTCCAACTGTTTCTCAAGAGCTAAAATTTCTTGCCTCTTCCTTTCCTGCAACATTTACCGATGCATGTGAGATGTTCCAATGTTTCATTTCTCAAGACTAACAATTTATTCCTCTCATTATTAATATATATATATATTAAGATATAAATAATAAACGTAAATATTATTTAACCTGCTTAAGTCTAAAATATATATCTTCTAAGTAATAATATCGAGATAAAATTAAAATCAATACCTTGTTTTTTTCGTAATCTTGAAGGACGCTCTAAACGTAAAACAACATAAATGTCTAAACACGAACATCGTTAAATTAAAAACCCTACACTAAGAGCAGATTCACTCTGAGAGAAACATGAAATAAAGCTGCTCCTTGGAAAACTCAAACTCATTGGTGAGGCAGGCAAAGAAATGGCAGAAGGCAGAAATTCATTTGAGGGAATGTATTCAATTCTTGATTCTAAAAGAAATTCATTGAAACAAATGGTAAAGTGCTTTGTGTTAGAAAAATCCAACAAATGTCTAACCGTCGCATAAAAACCTCATTACAGATTCAATACCTTTCATACATATTTCTGTCAAAATAATTAATAGGTCAAGTAAAGAAAATGGAAAAATGTATTTTGTTTTGACATAAGAATGTATCTTTTTTCAAATACAAAAATTGTAATGTATTCGTATTGCAAAAAAAATACATTTTAGAAAAATATCATCAAATTTGAGAAATGTATGAAAGGTAACCTTTAGAAGGATAAGTCATCAAAGGGACATCCATCATTAGATGCTCAAGAGCTCTTAAACTTGCAAGTTCCTTGGGCAACTTTGTAATCTTGTTTTTTGAAATGTCCAACATCCTTAGGTTGAAAAGATGTGTCACTGGTTCAGGCAGTGAAGAAAACAGATTACCTGCAATGATAATGAATGTCATTTGTATTTATCATTCATGTGAATGTTGATCATATCATTCTTAGTAGCCTAATGTAAGTATTTATGTTTACCCTTCAGATTCAACTGTTGCAAAGATATCAACATTCCCAATGAATTTGGGAGAGATTTGAGTCTGTTATTTTCAAGATTTAGGATTTGCAAGTGCTTCAGATAACCAATGTCTTGGGGAATACTTTGTAACAGATTTGAATGAACATCTAAAATCTTGAAATTTGTAAAAAAATCTTAATGTGCAATTCAACAACAGATTCATCAATATCCTTGAAACTTACCTTTAGAGAAATTAAATCAGAGGTATTGCCACCTTTGAGATGTTTTAAATTATTTTCATATAGCAACAAGGACTGCAAAGACATGAACAAGTTAAGCCAGATGAGCTTACAAAATTGGCTAACATTAGATTAAAAACAAAATATTTGAAAAAAGGTGAGTTGATGTATCAGTAATAATGTCACACTCAATACATAATAAACATATCATTAGATAAATTTTCCAAGAAATTGCTGAGAAATTATCTAACAATTAAAAACAATGTCACAAGTATTTAAAATATTAAGAAAACTTTTGCAATTTAAAACAAAAATATAATCAGAAAATAAAATAAAAAGAATATAGATTACACCTCTTTCTGTAGAACTTTGCATAATGGGAGCACACTCGATGGAATCTGAAATTTAGGTACAATCTTTAACCAAGTTCTAAAAATTTTTCCAGACATATTTAAAAAAATAACTGTAAAATCTATAACCTCATGTAAGTCGCAAACTGACAGATCAAACACTGGCTCTGGAGACTCTTTGGCCTTTTACGAAGCAATTATTATAGTTTGAAATGAGTTCACTGTGTCTAAATGTCTTTATAAAAAAGCAACTCATCTTACTAAATACAATTGCCTCTGAATCTTTTTTTTGAAATCATCGACCCGCTTTTTGGATGACATTATAAATTGTTGCCATGCACATAAACTGAAATTTATATCGACTCGGGTTGGACAACTATCTTCCTGTCACGAACATGAATGCTAACTAGAAAACACGATCACTTCGAACGAATCCACCTTTACTCGACTTTAAAACTTCAGCACGGCGTAAGCATAAGCAATTCACTGGCTAGTTGTATTAAAAAATGTAAATAGTTTACCAAGCATTAAAATCAATCGAATATTGTTGAATATTTCACCTATAGATATTAATATCAAATTTAAAAAATTAAATTATATTAAATGAATATGGGGCTTTGAACATCGAATAATCAGTATTTCAATAAATTTTGTGGAACAGCTGTATTTTTTCTGACATCAATTCTATTTATTTAGCTAATTAATTAGTCGTTAAACCCTAAAGCTATCTACATGAGAGCTATGTTAAATAACACTATATATTTCATGTGATTTGCACTAATTAATAAAACAGCTTAAATCAACAAGTAAACCAATAAAAAAACGTTGTCATGGTATTTGCACCTACATCGATTGATCAATAGAATGATCAAGCAATGGGGCTAACGGGCCCTCACTTGGGAAGGGAGCATTTATTTCAAATTTCCGGAGGAATAATAGCGAAGTTGAGAAAAATATATCTTCCACTCCGAGAACAACTGCCAAGAACTTGCACGCATGGGTGCAATTGCCATCTTCAGCTGAACACCAACAAAATTAGATATTATTATTCGTTCAGCCGATGACGTCACCCAATCAACCGTTCATATCTGATCTGATACAACTGGATACGATTTGGGGACTTGTCAAGACGTTGGCAGCTCAATGGTCGTACATATTAAAGTCGTTCTTGCTGCACTTCTCACAAAGATTCAACAAATGTTGATATACCCGGAGAATTTCCAGAAAGTCACTTCCGCTTCCAATTCTAGCCCAACCGGCTAGAATTCTAGTTAACCCAAATTCTAGCTCTTTACTGAATTTCCCCAAATAAATTGTCATCAGTCTCTATCAGAACACACAACAATAATCAAACTAAGATTAATATCATTTTATCGAAATCTTTCATTTAACATTTAAAATGGAACTAAAGTCAAATCATGAAACGTACAGGATGTTGAGAAGGTTAAGACGTTGAGAAGATTGCATGAAGAAATTGATTTTAAATTAAAGTCGCTTTTTGCCATTTCTGGCAAGCATATCGCCAGTTATAATCTTTTTGACTCATTTGATTACATTTTGCATAACATTTTTTCAATGGATTGACTAGATAATATATATAATATTAATATAATTTAATAATTTTAATTAAACATGTCTTTATTAGAAAATAAATTTCTTTTCGGCGAATAACCGTTGTTGAAGCATTTTTAAAACTATTAGCTTTTGATGCTATTTATCTATTTTATTTTGTCTCACGTTTATTTATTTTAAATTTGGCAATTACTTTAATTCAACAAATTATTACAGTTGTAATCAGTTACAGTTTTTAACGGTTGTAAGTATCATATTACCATCCCTGTTCAAGTAAACAAAGTTGGAAAGTATAGTGGCCGCGATTTGAACAACGTTGGAAATATGAGCACCAAGCGGCCTAATGACCAGGGTCAGTCTTCTGGTCCACCTGCCAAAAAAGCAATGATTCAATTTGAGCCGGCAAAGATAGGACCCGTGTATTCATTGGTAAACATTAAATAATCTGTATTAGCCGTTAATGAACCACTCGCACCTGATATACGATCCGCTAAACTAAGTTTAAATTTTGTAATATTTATTCCAACTGATAAAGGCAAATCGCAATCGCAGAAGCTTGTTTTTTCTAAGTTGTTTTCCCATTTATAGGAAGATATGGACATAAAAGTGCTGCAATTTCAAAACAAGAAACTGGTGGAAAGGATTGAACAGAGAAGAAAAGCCGAGGATGAATTAAAAAGAAGAATTGAACAATTAGAACAACGACAAGCTACAGATGATGCAGTACTTTGCATTGTTAACAGATATTGGAACCAAGTAATTGGTCACTTCTTACAAAGCTTTATTGCACTCATATTCATGTTATGGTATTATTAGTTTGTTATTACATTTATTTAGCTCGATGAAGATGTCAGGGTTCTACTTCAGAGATTTGATGCTGAAGGTGCTGATGAAGCTGAAAAACAAAGTAAATCTGGGGCATATAATAATAAAATAATTTTATTAAATAGTTACATTTTATGGTTTAAAAAGTTGCCATCTTACATAAGAAATATAATTTCTGCTTTGAAGTGACATTATTCAGATAATTATCATTTAAATCCAATGACATTTTGAATTTACATTCATTTACTTGAAATATAAAATGGAATGAAATTAATCTTAGTGTTGAAACTGTTCACTCACCAGATGAGAGTGCTGCGGTGACGTCATTCTTGACACTTCTCTCGCAGTGGGACAAGCAAGAAATTGAGCTCAAGTTGAGTCAAAGGGTGGAGTTCTCTGAGCGAGCAATTGGTAAACTACTGCAAGCTTATGACAGACTCCTACAAAGGAAGGAAAAGTTGTGGAATTCCATTAAGAACAAAAAAGGAGTTTCAGGTATTATGACCTGGAATACTAAGTTTGTTAGAACTTGATAAGAAATCATTTGTGCAATGACGATACATTGATAGGTGCTTGTATTCCATATACGCTTTATTTACTTAAGTTTTTTCTAAGCACACGTGGCTAATAAAATTTCATAAATGTGATCCTTTGATATTTTAAAGTTAAAGTTGAAGAAGACTTGAAAGAAGAAGATGAAAAGAAAGTAATAAAAGAGGAGAGTGATGAGAACAATGAGAAGGAACCAAGTGAAGAAAAAGCAGAGGAGAAAGAATCAGCAGCTGATTCCACCCCAGAGATGAAAGTTTCCTTGAGTGACACTGTAATTGAGGAAATGGACAGACTGGTGGAGGAGAACAAAAGACTTCACAACCTCATCACTGAGATGCATCAGAAACATCATGAAATAACCCTAAAGGTGCTTTGTGGACGTACCTACTTTTCACTTTCATGGTTCAATGACTCGTCGTTGCTCTAAATGTGAATGCAACGAACCTGTCGTTGTTTCAAATTTGTTGAAGACTGCAAAAATGTTCATGTTAATTCACTTAAAAGATGTCCATGTGAACAATTATCTCTAATTAAAAGCAAAATCATTGCTTTACTATTACAAAGCTAAGTTATTACAATTGTTACTTCATAAACAAAGTAATAAGCTCGTCATGCCTTCCTGTTATTTCACGTCACCAACGCTCACAAGAACCTCAATCAGTTTACACTAATTGGTGTGTTTGCCACTGCTTGAATGATCTGTTATCATTCCTTTCTTATCATGCTCTGGTCAGCAGTGTTTTCTACATAATATCATCATACATCAAAAATCATCACCAGGCATGTTAATCTCCAATCAAATGAATTCCTCTCCAGAATTTAGAACTCCAAGATAAATTGGCGGCGGCCGAAACCGAGGCGGCCGAGTTGAAGAACCACGCCGAGGAGCTCGAGTACCACAGAGAAACGTCAAACAACAGAGCCATCAAGATGGACAAGTACCTCAATGAAGTGTTGTCCAAACTGAAGACCTATCAGGAGGGAGAGATCAAAGTTCAGGGTGGTGGTGAGGGTGTCTCCAAGAACATGGTTAGAAAGGGTTAAAAGTCGTTGCTACGATCAGAGTAATTTATTAGTTATTTATAATGTGATGTTTGCATGATTTCAATAAATAAGTAACCATAAATAGTTGGTCCAACAATGTCTAAATATCCTTGCAATAAGACAATAACTTTGTTAACAGTTCAATGAGATTTCTGCTGAGTTGGAGGAGCAGAGGGAACTTGCCACAACGAGACTTGGCGAACTGGAAAAACTTCAGGAGGAACACGAACAGGCTGTGAAGGATGTCGAGAAATTGAAGATGGATGTAAGTCCCGCACGAGTTTACTATTTTAAATTAGGCACAGGATACTGCAATTCATTGAATCAATCTTTATTGTGCTCTTAATGTGGTTAACATTGCAATGTCAGCAAATCATTGTATTTTATATTTTTAAAGTTCGTGATGAGCTTTATGTTCACGTAGATCGGGTGGTGACTGATGGCTGCTTCCTAAGAAAAAATATTTGAATTCAGAATTTATTAAATTCTAGGATTTTAATATCAACAACATTTTTGATTCCGTTATTTAAATGACTTAAAGTAATCTCAATCAATCACCTCTTTCAGTTGTCGATGCTGCCGGAGGCTGTTGTCACGGAGACCACAGAGTACAAGTGCCTCCAGTCACAGTTCTCGGTCCTCTTCAACGAAAGCTCCCAAATGAAAGGACATCTAGAAGAGTGCAAAAACCTCCTCGATGTGACTTCTGCTTCCCATCTCAAGCAGATTCAGCAGATGGAGGTTGGCCTTTCAAAGTAGAACTTATGTACAATACACTTTGTTTTCAAATATTTTGGTAGCTTCTAAATTTTACTCTGGCATTAATATTATTAAATAATAATTGCATTTTTCTGGTTCAGGCAGATGAACTTTCCATGCAGAAGAAGTTAAGAACAGAAATGATCGAAATGGAGGATGGACATGCTCAGGTCAGGAGGGAATATGATCTCCTCAGAATGGAGTTTGAACAAACATTGACAGCCAATGAACAAACTGGTAACTAAGGATTTGATTCAACACCAAAATATTGTTTTGTGATTAAGTTTCTGAATCTTAACAACATTTGCTACAAATGTTGCATGTCTGTTAAAAGTAAGTCTTGACCGAAGAAATTCTAATACTGATTTAAAGTATTGTTAAAACAGGCCCCATAAACAAAGAAATGAGAAATCTGATCAGTAGTCTGAAGAACCACAATGAACAATTAAAAGGTGAGATACAGAGATACAAGAGGAAACTCAAAGAAGCTCAAACAGAGATCAACAAGGTGAGTTAGGTAAACCTTTTATTGGGGATCTCCTATCCGTTTTCAGGAGTTGTCAATTGTTGTCTTCAATGAACCTTTAAGCATGTATTAAAACTGGCTTACTTTACAGCTGAGGCAGGAAAATGCTGCATCAACAGCTAAACCTGCTCTCGAACAGGAAACCTGCTCAACATCAGATGCTGCCAAAGAACAAGAGGAAGCTGAGAAGAACAAGCAGGAGATGGAAGCCATCAGAGACCTGAAGAATGAGATCAAGTTGGTCTTCTGCACGTTTTCTTCTTTTTTTTGCAGCCGATCTTTTGAGTGCTTTACGTGTCTGAATAGCGTGAAGGTGCTGCCCAATAGCTGCATCATTTATATGCCGCTGCTGCAAATCCATTTAGCCAACCTGCATGCATACAGGCTTTCATTCAGTTTCAATTTCACAACTATTATGTTTCTTGGTATCAATTTGACTCCAGTTGCTTAAAACTAAGTAAATTATTTTGGTTTTACATCAATTCAGTTTTATTCTGTGATCTCCAAATTGTTAGCTTCTCATCTAATTACATTAATTGTAGATTCATGCCAAGTTTTTATATAATTTATCAAGCCTATTTGGATTTGCAAATGTGAAATCTCTTCAAGTTAAAAATGCTTGTTTTTCTATAAATCTCGGAAATGTTGTTAATTCAAGGAAGCTTCAAGAAAAGGAAAGAGAAACTAAATTGCATTGGGAAAGTTTGAAGAATATGTCAAAAGATGGACGTGACAAGTCACATGTTAGTGACTAATTTAATGTTATTTATTAATTTAATTTATTGTTATATTTGTTGGTCATTATTCTCCGCAGCTGAGGAATAAGTTATTGACCTTGTACTTATGAATGCTACCAACTACTACATGAATTATCATTTACAGTTAAAGTAATTGTAATTGATCCCTCAAATGTTTTAAAGCAAGTTGCTGCCTCTGAGAAGAAGGCGAGACTTGAAATGGAGGAGCTTAAGAATCAGATCAGGAAGTTGCAGCAAGAGGTGGACAAGAAGGAGAGAAAGAAGTACTCGGATGACGATCTCAACAAGAAGCTGAAGAAGTACGAGGATACAATCGCCGACCTCAGAAGAACCTGGCAGCACAAAAGCAGGTTAAAAATTGTCGAATCATTTGGAGTTGAGAAGATTTTGAGTTTAAAGCTGACTGCTGTTTATGTTTGATTTGTGAATTTCTTGAACTGCCAGGAAGAGGAAGCCATGTTGAGTGAGATGGAAGTTACTGGACAGGCTTTTGAGGACATGCAGGAACAAAATGTAAGACTTCTTCAACAGCTGAGGGAGAAAGATGATGCTAACTTCAAGCTTATGTCAGAGGTGAGGCTCATCAACGTGCTATCATGCTCGATCGAAAGAAGTTCAGTCGATATTTGCTTCAATGAGTTTCTTTAACAGAGAATCAAGTCAAATCAGATTCAGAAACTCCTGAGGGATGAAAAAGATATTCTCAATGAACAGGTGGAAACCCTGCAGCACCAATTAGATGCTCAAAATGTTGTCGTCAGGAAGCTGGAGGAGAAGGAACGACTCCTTATGTCCACCATTAACTCCCTTGACAAGGAGTTAACGTTAGTGACCACATGCTGTTTATTCTGGTATTTTCAGTCAATCACATGAAGATTATGTAATGTTAAGCTTGTGTCCCAATGGAATTGCACCTGCCCATTCATGCATAGAATCTAAACTACCTTGTACTGTCACCTTTGCATAGGCTGAAGCAACAGGCCCTCGAATTGCACAAAAGAAAAGCCGTGGAAAGCGTTCAATCGGCTACTGATTTGAAATTGCACTTGGACAAGTACCATGCCCAGTTGAAAGAGGCACAGACAGCTGTCACAGATAAAACAACTGCATTGCAACAACAAAGCTTCAAATACAGACGCATGCAGGTCCGATTCTATAAACTAATTCTGAAAATAATTTACATCTATAATTTATTAAAAATAACATTTTATAGGAAGAGGTGGCCACTATCAGAAAGAAGCTGGACAGAGCAAAGAAGATTGAGATGGCCAGTTCAGCAGACGAGGTCTTGATGGAAGAGATCAGGGAGTACAAGGTATCTTAAAATAGTATAATATTAAAAGTACCATTTCATTAATATATTTATATTAACATTTAATAATCTAATTAATTAATTCCAGGAGCAACTGACTTGTCCCTCCTGCAAAGTCAAGAAGAAAGATGCTGTGCTCACCAAATGCTTCCACGTATTTTGCTTGGAATGCCTCAAGACAAGATATGAAACTAGGCAAAGAAAATGTCCCAAGTGCAATGCAACCTTCGGTGCGAACGACTACCACAGAATCTATCTAGAATAAATTCTTAAAGACTGACAATAGCAAAGAAGTCGTTGTTTCGGGCTTGCATTTCGAATGAAACTTTCCACGTATTGAGATGTTATTTTCAAGACATTGCATCGTTTGAAATATGTTTTCATGTTTGAATTGAACTCCATTTAAAAGATTTTGATTTTAATTTCTTCAAAAATCTTAACAAGTTACAATGTTCAAGAACTGCAGTGTTTGTTGCTTTTTAAATAAATTATAAATAAATATTATCGAAGAATGTCATGCAATAAAAAAAGAGCTGAATTTTTATAAATTCTGGAGCTTCGACAATAGTGCTTCAGTCCTCAGTAATGCCCCTGTCGACCTAACACGTCTGAAGAATATTGGGCAGTCCGACGAATTGCATGATTCATCCTGTTCCTGCCACCCCTTGCAAGCAGTACAAACCTTCAAAATTAATAATTTAGCTAGAGGTGCAACTACTTGGCACGTAATGGTGTTGCATTTATTACTTATTAAATAAATGTCATTTACTTGTTTGCATTATTAATAAATGTAATTATTAATTATAAAAAAAAGGTAAATGTCTAGTAAAACAAGGTTACATCAGAAATCATGGATCAACTCACCTTCTGAGCCTCGTGAAGTTGTGCTTGGCTTTTCCTAGCCTGAGAAGATAGGAACAACATTCTCTTTTGGTCGTCACCTCTGCAGTCACTGCACACGTCGCAGGAGCACAATTCACCACAAACAAGACAGTCTCCACCAGTAAAGTATTGATTCAAGTTGTTCTTGTGAGGTTCATTTTGTTCTGTTATTGGACAATCGAATAGCTTTGCATTCAGCTTCAGCATTCTGGGCATGTCGTGAAACCACTGCAGGGCTTCTACTCCAAAGAGCATGGTAAATCTGTTGATGGTTGGCAGAACTTGTTTCAGCAGGTAGTAAGTGGAATTTATCCGCAGGCTTCCATCTTCCAGCAGTTCGTGCGGTTCCCTCACCAGTTTGATGAGGGGTCGGTCAGGCGTGCCATGTACGACGACGTATGGAACTCTTTCGCCGATCAGCGGCTCGGACCTTCTGTCTCTTAGAAGCCTCTGTCTGGTGGATTGATCGTGCATGATAAGTGAATGATATAAATTATTTTATAAGCAGTTAATTTTTAAGGACAATAAATTTCATAAGCACATCGAGTGAACTTTTATCTTTCATAGCTTAGATAAGTTTAGTTCTTGTGATTCCATGAACTCCTTGCTTATGTACCTGGCAATCTCTAGTGCAGGAATGCATGCATTAGGTTGATATCGAGCCATTCCTCTGTACTCCTTGGCAAATATGAAATCATGAAGAGGTGTTCTTCCATCAAGAACTTTGATGCACTGCTTTTGAATGTAGACTTTCACAAGATTCAAGTCGCATGTTGTGAAAAGAGTTTTCAAGGATTTCTCAAGAATCTGAAGTAAAAGATTTCATCTTTATAAAACATGGAATAAAAATCAATAAACAACATAAAACCATTGAAATGAAAGATTCAAAATGAATTTCTATTGTAAACACCTTTGAAACGACCGGGCAATTGTCTCGCCTTACAGTCTCAATTCCTTTGGCATCAAAAACAGGCTCTTTCTGATCTGGTGTTTCATACATGAATCCAACATATCTCTTCTTTGTTTGCAGGATGCAAGGCATATATACCTGAAGAGTAAAAGGCTTAATGCAATTAACAAAACAGCCTTAAAATGATAACTAAACATTTAAGTGCTTGTATTGGAAAGCCTGGGCTCAGTTATGATATAAAAACATCTTCATCTTCTTCGGTGAGTTTTGTTTTTGCATTACGGCAGTGGTCCACTCGTGGATACATTCAGAAAGGTTTGTGCATGTTGATTTGTTGTTGATCCAAGGAAACGGTGTTGCTGACTTTTTATGAGGCTATTAGTCGTAAGGTACGTTAGTAATTTTTCATTAACAATTTTCTCCGCGACACAACAACAAGTGCACATGAGTGAGATGGGATTCATTTGTTGAATGCATGCTAGCTGTGCCAACTAACTCCACAGTTAGTTGCAAGCAGATGAATTTCATGCTTTATGACACGGTCACAACATTATTGTTGCTTTCAAAGTTCAATATTCTTACTTGATGAATAAAACAATGGAATAAATAGATCAATGAACAATTCACAGTGAATTACTTCATCACCTTCTCAAGTTTCAATTTCACTGGCTTAGGATTGCTCATTGTGACAGCATCAGCAATTTCCTGTCCAATCCTGAAGGCTTGATCCTTTGATCTTCCTCTCAGGAGGACAAACATGCTGGAGACATGCATTAAACAATTTATTAATTAAAGATTCAGGCATTCAAAACATCTTTTCTTGGAAAACTAATTTTAAAAATCTATCAATTGTGAGCTGAATGAGCTTTTAAGTTAAATAAAAAAAAAAAAATATATCTGAAACAAATTACAAAATATATCTGAAACAATTACAAGTTAATGTAATTGTAAGACGCTAACTAAATATTATGTCACTAATAATGTCACTAATGTCGCTAATGTTGCATCAGTGATATTATTATTTTCGTAAAATCTTGGCAACACAAACCTGTCCGTGTCTCCGTAGACCACTTCGCCCCCCCACTCCAAGTTTTTTTCAACCAATGAAATTGCAGCCTCAAGAGTATCTCGGGCCTTCCTCATGATGCTGTCACCAACCTGTTTAATTCCACCATTAAAATATTTTCAGTCCACAATCAGCTTAATAATTACTTTTTCAAGAAATTTTCAAAAACCCAACCTCAACGCAAGCCATTCTTCCGGAAAAGTTAGCAGCTGTGTAGCCAAAGGTGACATTGGCAATTAGTTTTAAACCGAGCTGCCTTGAATGGAGGATCCTTTGCAGGGCCTAAAATAAGTTATATCAAATTTAAAATAAATAAAAATATTGCAAATATTAATAATCAGTAGAATGTTACAAACATTAGTCGAGCGATGACAAGTAAATGCAAATCAAACCTTATCACCTTTGTGGACCTTCATTGCCTTTTTCACCATCAGCCTCGTGTTCAAGATTTCTTCGACCATGCTGTCGAACGAGTCGACGTCAGCACGACAACAAAACACAAATAAACCGAATGCAAACTAACCTCGGAAGGATGCCCTTTCTAATGTTGCTCTTGATAAACACGACTCCATTGGAGCAAATGTTGATGTCATCCTTTAATGACTGCAATTAGGGATCATTATAATTTGAATTAGGAGCCAATCAAATCGGTGAATGATTCACGTACTTCTAAGAGGTCGGGCGGAACGTTCAAAGACGTGCATCCAAATTCAAACGGTCCTTCTCTGAAATAAACGACCGATCAGATGTGGAACTACACGCACGAGTGCACAAAATGCGTGATAAAAATTACTTTGCTTTTGAGAAGTGCTGCATCCTGCCAAGACAGGTTGAGAAGCAGTAATTGTAAGCTATCATAACAGAAGGGTACAAGGACTGGAAATCGAGAACCACAACGGGGTCGGTGTAGAAGTCAGACAGGGGTTCGAGGTTCAGAGGGATGCACTCGGGGGAACGCATGGCTGCCCTCTGTTGCACACTTGGACTCACAGCAATGAAATTTTGTGGTTTTGCCAATCTCAGCATCATGGATTCTACTCTGTACTGTTGGTGTTTTAGATTATTTCAAAAGTTGACGTTCATAAACTAACTCTTTAAAACAGCGCTAATTGTGAGTGCAAATGAAATAGTTAATCACAAATTCCAATTGAGGCAGATGATGTTGTTAATGATCAAAATTTAATAATATTATGTGACATTTAAAATCACATAATTGAAATTCCACAACCAACCTGTGAGCCTCTGTTGAGAACATCAAAAAACTCAATTCCATAAATTCTTGCAAATTCACTGGTTTGCCCGACAAGATCGAGTTGTTCCATAATTTGGAGGCTACCTCTGCACCTCATCACGTAATATTCAATTGTTTTCCATCTGAATTGAAACAATTAATTGATTAATTATTAAAATCTAAACAAGAATTCAATGGAATTTCCAGTAGAAACCTGTGTATTGGATTCTTGTGGTTGAACCAAAATGTGAGGACCTGGAAGGAGAAATGAGGGACCCTTTGGTGCAAAACATGGAAGGCAACATTCTCAAAAGTGTAAATGTTGAGTGACACCTGAGGTTCAAATGAATAATTTTCATGAATCAAGAATTAAATTATCGTTTGTAGATCATAAATAAATGGATTTTGCAATTAAATACTTAATTACTTATAATTCATAAATTCAATAATTCTATTTAATGTAACATTTTGCAACTTCCAAGAAGCTCTCTTGGATGGTATAAGTGAAATAAATGCATTAATTTAAAGAAAAATTAACAAAATCAGGAAAAACTTGTATCATTGCATGTCTACTTGTATCACATTTATGTCTACTTGTATCATTGTATGTCTATGTGTATCATTGTATGTCTACTTGTATCATTGTATGTCTATGTGTATCATTGTATGTCTACTTGTATCATTGTATGTCTATGTGTATCATTGTATGTCTACTTGTATCATTGTATGTCTATGAGTATCATTGCATGTCTACTTGTATCATTGTATGTCTATGTGTAACATTGTATGTCTACTTGATGTCTAAGGATCCTCCACAGATTCAGCACAATCCTTCCTGGAATGAACACTTCAGAAGAATGCAAAATGTCTTCAGCATGCTGTTCTGAAGTTTGGTCCTTTTGAAATTTACTTTTCTTTTTTGAACTGTCGTCTTTTTCTTGACAAAACATACGAATTATGTTAAGAATTATAAATAAAACAGCATATAACACTTGAAAATATAATTAATAATAAAATATAATTAGTAATAAAATATAACTAACAATAAAATATAATTAAAACAGCACTTAACACTTTCCTTCAACAATCAAACAAAAGCAAACCCTCAAATCTTGACAATTTTGCAGGCAGGTAAACATCCAAGACGGCTGCTCTCTGAATGAGGTAACCCCAGGATAACTTTTGGATCTCGTATCCGACCAAGATGTCGGCATCGCATCTTAAAAGCGACAAACAAAACAAGACCGCTCAACAATGGTCACAATGTACTTGCGCTCGTACTGTTAATAAATAAAATATACTTCATTTATATAGCGTTCCTTCCCAGGCTGGGTTTCGAACGCGACACGTTACGACCGCTGCCGTTACAATATACTCAATTGACGTTTTCAATGCAACACAACAAAGCATCTTTAAACTAATTATTATTAATATTGAAAGGTCAACAAATGGATGGTGCACTGACAATGATAGATTGGAATTTGGAGATGGTGAAACCATTAACATAAGATTAATATTTAACAAATCATACTTATTATCAGCATGTTGGAAATATAAGTCCCTACAATAAAGCCTTACTGAAATCAACCATCCTTCAAATAAATTCAATTTAGAAGAAGGTTTAATACAAACTATAATTCAAGTACTTTTCCAGGAATGCTAATAGACACAAAACTACATTCACAGGTAAACATTTTTCTTAACAACTCAAACCTATAAAAATAAGAACAAAAATAAAAGAACAACTTAAGCGATGAAATGGGAACCTTTTGACGAGATCGACCACCATCTCGACGACCTCAGTTTCCGACTTGCAGAAGTTCAGCCGAACGTCCTCTCGAAGCGTGACGCTGGATTTGCAACTGGAATCGAGGACGAGGAAAACCCCGGTGACCGAACGACTCTCGGCCACGATCTCGAGCTTCGTTTCTTCTTCGTCGGCCTCAGAACGGACGCTCGCTTTCTGACCGCTCGAGTCGTTGCCAAGAGTTCTCGAGAAGGAGGGTCTTTCATCACTGATGTGGTAGAAAGCAGCAACAATTCCATCAAATTCTGGATCGGGATTCAACCGGCCCCTGGTTGCAATGTGAAGTTCAAGACTGACGATGCAGAGGTACTGGTTCTGAGGCGATACATAAATAGTTAAGTAAGAAATTAATCGTGAATGTGAATTTATTAAAACTAATCACAACATCACAAGTAATTAATCTATTGTCATTCGATGTTTGACCTCCGACGAACTCTTCGATTGTCGTAAATTCTGAGATCCAACTTTGAAATTGAAAACATTTGCTGGAGTCGCTGCTTCAATCTGAGATTCGAATTTCTTGATTCGATTCACCTTCACAAATGACAACAACTGCTTGTCAGTACATGATAAGCCATTGTAGAAATGAGAAGAATATTATAAACATCATTATCAAGTATATGAATATCTCCCAAATTTCAAATAAAACAATAATTAATTGCTGGGGTTTTGCAATCAATTAATCATAAAATCATCTCACAATATTCATTGGAAGAGCTTTCTTTGGTTCCTTCTTTTCATCATCAGCTATCAGAGTGGCAGATTTATTAATTTTATTGTCACTTAAATCCATCGCCAGCGAAATGTTCGCCGTCGTCTTTGCAATCGGAGTGACGTCGAGATCGACCGGAAGAGATGGTCGGATGGAATGAGGGAGTGGAGTGCTCGAGCAAATCTTCTTGGAGTGAGCTGCAATCGAGTCATGGCTGAAAAGAAAAATACATAAATTAGTTTAAATATATTGAAAATTTGTGAAATGATCATTATGTTATTAAATGTTAAGGAACGTATTTCCCCATGATTGAAATTTACAGTTTAAAAACTGGGTGCATAGTGCTCGTAGATTTTTTTACTTTTCCGTTTTGCACGCTCATTGTTCCCGTAATCGAGCGCGCCTTACACGTGGTGAGATGAGGTATTTAAAATAATTAAAATTAAATTAAATCAAAATTATTGGGGGGTACAAATCTCGACGAGTTGGTTAACTGATAATAAGTTATCACCCGTCACGAATTCTAAGCTGCGATGAAGAAAAATCAGCGACATCATGTTGAGGCAGACTGAACGAATTCTTGAGAGGATGCTTGGCATTGATGTTATTTTTCAGAGGATCTTGTGGATCCACTTGGGAAGTTAACTTATTTTTAGCCATTTTTGAGTTTAAACTTTTAACGACAGAATTAAAGGTCGGAGGAGACGTTTGAGGAGTGATGTGGATCGTTCGGTCCACATTCAAAAATGGGGCAAGGAGGTGCTTTGTCTTGACTTTGTTTGGTTTTTTTAATGATGTTCCACTGAGTTCTTCTCTGCCTTTCAAAGTTAGTTTCAGGTCATTCAGTCCAAAAGCAAGTCCGTAGTTGTCATGTTCAGTCAAATCTTTCACCTAGCAAGTAGACGATTTACCAAATAACAGTTGCAACAAAAAATGATTAAATTTATTGGTAAATGTAATTCTTATAATAACAATTCAATAAACTCCTGAATTAATGTAATAATGAGACATTTCAAAATAACTTACAAAGCCAGGATGCAGCACTAGCTGTTCAGAAGTTCTGGACAAAACCCTAAATATATATAAAAATATGTATTCCCAAATAAAAAAGTAGATTATTATAAAATATAAACCATCACAATTGTGGCTTACTCTCTCTTTTCAAGAATTTTCTCAGCATTTCTCAATTGGATAACAGTTGCTGGTTTGAATCTCCCACACAAAATATCTTTCTCAACCTCGCAGTAGGCCAATGGAGGATATTTGGCCTCAATCTTCCTTACATTTCTTATGTGCTCAGTTCTCCTTGCTCTGGCTTTACAAGTGCTTCCTTCTTCAATGCCTTTAAGTGCTGCATGAAGTGAATGACTCAGACTCACTGAAAAAACTTTTGAAGCATCTTTCTTCGATTCTTGTTGCTCCACCAACGTGGTTTCATCTAAAACCACAAACAAATTCAGCAAAAAGTTTGAAACTTTAGAACATCAAGATGAGAATGAAGATGCAACCTTCCACCTCAGAGGGACTGTCAAGGATCCTCATGGAATCATTCAAAAGAATTTGATTTGGATCAGAAAGGCTAACACATAAACTACTGGAAGAATCAGGTGAAGAGAGAAATGCAAGGCCTTCCAAAGCATCATGCTGAGGACTGTTACTTGAGTTTGTCACCTCGTCAACTTTATCCTTGAGTTTTCTTATCAGATCACTGAAAAGTTTGGCAGTCTTGGTTGGTTTTGAATCCTTATTTACTTTTACGGGTTCAACGACTTCGTCGGCATCTGCAGGAATTCTGTCCACAACCAATACTTTTGAAGACCTCAATCTATATTTTGTGTTGTTTGTTTTTATTGATGTGAATTCCAATTCTTCACCAAAGACCTTTAGCTTTTCAGATGTCATCTGAAATTTACAACGTTGTCTCTTCAAAAGGTGAGATTTCATTCTCATCAACTTTCTTGTTGGCAGTGGACTGGATGCAGTTTTCAATTTCTTTATCTTCCTATCTTCATTTTGATCTAAAATTATACACACACAAAAATGACAGCATTCACATAAACCCAAATTAAAATTATGTAATTTTTCCAAAAATTTAAATAACAAATAACCATCAGAAGTCAGCTGGTGTTTCTTTGATGTCTGACCACTCCTTGCTTCAAATCCTCTGCAAATAAATAAATTGTTGTGTTGGAGTTGAGAAATGTACATTTAACTGAGAGGAATTACCTGAGACTTTCAGGATCAAAACATTGGGACATTTCCAGGCTGATGATGTCATCTTCATCACCATCACCATTTCCTCCTACCATCTTCCTATCCTCAGCTTTTAACTGGACATTTTGAGAAAGTACAGAGTCCCATTCTTCTAATTCAACAACATTCTTTGGTTTCTGAGAGAACCCTTGTTCCATTGCCAGAGATGCCAACATATTAGCGAAAGAGGAATCACATAAATGTTCAGAACCTGAAGAAAGATTAAATACTTTCTTTTACATCCAATTTTTAGAAATAAACAGAAAATGACTTTACTGTTTGCAGCTGATTCTTTTAGAAAGTTTTCACTGTGGCTAACAACATCCATTATAGTTTTCTCGCAAATAATAGCTTTGGAATCTTGAACGGAAAAGTAAGAAATCAAAGTACAAATGCATTAGAAACAAATACATTGTACATTATAAACATCATAAAGTTATTATAAGCACGCATTAAAATACTAAGCAGTTATTTTATTGCCGTATTCGTTGCAGCTGTCAAAAAATAATCATTTGTACTCATTGTAAAATCATTGCTAGGTGAGTTAAATAGTAACAAAATTTATAACAAATTAATTCTATTTTAATAAAATCAATTTAAATGTTTTTCATGAATACTAAAATCATAGAAAGATGAAGGTGGCATTAAAATTGTTGTTTCGATAGCTCACCATCCTCACTGAAAGTTTCATTCAATGGTTTCCTGCTGTCCTCAGAAAGTTCTGATTGCACATTATTGTTGTTCAAAGATTTCAACATTTCCACCAACTGGGTTTTCAACTTTTGCTCCGCAGAAATAAGCAGAGGAAATCTTTCTGCATCAAAAACCAAAGCAATTTTGTTCCTTTCAAATGGGATCAAATAATGAGCAATCAATGTTCTCAAAGCTATAAATGACTGAAAGGATGAACTGAAAGCAAGAACCTGGAGTGAAAGGAGGAGTGAGCTGAGCCTCCAAATTGTTTCTTTTGCATCTCACCCTCTCTTCCTGCCACAAGGCCACGAGGCCTGGATTTCCAGCCATCCTGCCTGGGCAAAAACGTTTCAACATTTTTATATTTGGCTCGTTTTGTTGTTACATTTGGTCGGTTTTACGTTGCTCAAGGAAGAACAACCATTTCACTGAAGTTCTATTTTTATAATTTTGTCAGATTGAAAAATAAATGTTATGCCAATTACCCTAACTTAAAACATTTAGATGAGCAATGCCCATAAACATTTAACATAACAAATAATAAAATACCTGACAATTCCTCTCTGTTGAGGATGCTGCAAGCATGAGCATCCACTTCCAGCTCACAGCTGGTTGATCTCGTCTCATAGCAAACCAGCTCACTGCAGTCATGACGTCATAGTGTGAAAGTTAAAACTTTGAAAGTTAAAAGCTGAATTCACTGACTCACCCCACTACTGAAACTGAATTCCACTGCAAATCTGAAGTTCATTTGGAAATAATTGCAACTGCATTAAAGTTGAAAATATTTTGAGTTTTTAATCATCTTTTCCTCACCAGAAGATGGCACAGGCAAGCGAAACTTTACATCAGAAAGGTGAATAAAATTCATTCCAAAGAGATTGTAGTCCATAAACATCTGAAACATTTTTCATTATTTTAAGCACTTTTTAAGTAAGTTTGTGCCCTTAAAAATTTCCATTTAACACTTAATACTGCACAGAATTGTGACAAAATCATTTTATGTCCATAATTGTGTTTATATTTCCCAAACAGACTAACATCCCCTTGCATTATTCTGCATTTGTCTTATTGCTTGTGCCTGTATGTGATAACCAGAAATTTATTAAGCAATCATAATTTCCTTACTTGGAGCACGTAAGGAATGTGTGCTTCAAGAGGTTGAAAGCTTCTGTTCATAATGGCTCCTGCTAGTAATAAATCTGCAACCCTACAATTATCAATACTCAATTGATCTATAATTTAACACATTTTTGATCAATTATATTAATAGAAATTTTTAAGTCTTTAAAAAAATGACAAATTCAAAGACTTACTTCTTGACCATAATTGGATTGTACAAAAATATTTTCAGAAACAGACATTCCTTTGCATGGTACCCATAAAATGGTCTGAAAACATGAACAAATTACATAATTTAACATTGACTTAAAAATATAGTCTTGAAATAAGCAGATATTCAAATTATAAGGAAATTACAAACATCATATATTTGAAAGAGCTCACATGCCGGAAACAACTGTAATTTTATAAACATGTTGGGAATATGATGTTGTTCTCCCGAGAGCTACATTCAAAGCTTGGTCTACACTTGCAGCAAACTGCTGTAATTGACAGTCATTTGGAGGAAAATTACTGTCCATGGTGACATACAAGTACGGGAATATTCCATGAAGACATAAGCATGCCTTTTGGCCTAAAATGTAAAAGGTGATCATATATTATATAACAAATACAACATATTATGTAGAGCACAAATTATAAATTTTAAGATTAATAATCTGATCATTACGATTATAAATACACACCTAAAGGAGTGGACCCAAATATCCGAATTACAGGTACTCTATGTATAGGGCTGCTTCGAAAATCTGAAACTCTGACATCAATTCCTGCAATTGGCTTATCCATGCGGTAATCGGTAGTTACAATTCTTAGAGAAAACATATGAAAAATAAATTGTAACACTATATAATAAAATGGAACACTAAGAGAAAACCGTAATCATTAGGGCCTAATGTATTTTATTAACTGTTTACAAACGAAAAGTAAATTTGAAGCAAGAGTTCCCAAGTTTCAGTTTAATATTCATTTTTTTGTAAAATATTTATTAATTACAATTATTTATTAATAAAAATACAAATATTAGTTTTATATTATAGTAATTTGCAATTTTTATGCATTTACAAATAAGAATTCCATAAGATTTTGCCTGCGTTCCATGTCTAAAATAACTGATTCCCAATAATTTGTGCTTGACGTGGATGCTTGTGAACGGGGGGAAAGGGTTCAAAAATCCAGTTTTCGTGTGGACGTCACATACGGATGGCGCCACTAAGGTCATTGTGTAGTTTGTACGCTTCGTTGTTTAGCGGTGTTAGTCCGTTACGAGGTTTGCCATTTATATTATTTTATTTATTTATTTAACCTCAAATATAGTTTGTAATTCACGAAACGTTTAAGTATATTATCACATATAACATGGATATACTGTGGGAATAGATCTGATTGTGGGTGATATGATTCACTCATGATATGAGTTTACAATTGAATGCCTTTCAGATCTCCAGCAATCCTGAGCAAAAAATGAAGGAGCTTGATTGGTTTGGGAGATGGGTTTGTTATTTCTTTGATTTTGCATGGTATGACTTTTTGAAATTCCGTTTTTTTGGATAGAGAATTTATTTTTCAGATTATGATGCAATGTGCAACTAATTCTAGCTCTTTATTCTGATTTGACATTTAATTCCCATCCAGTAGGTGTTTTTTTTATGTTTGCACCTGTGGCAAAAACACAAGATTAAAGTGACGGTCAGTTGAACAATTCTGACACCGGAACAATCAATAGAAGTTGAAAATCTATGATGATATTTGTGATTAGGTTTCAGCTAGCCTATCATTCCTGTTGAGAACAGAATGATTATGTTGAAACACTTAAAAAGACCATTTTAACACGACTAAACTGAAACTATGCCGAAAATGGTCATACGACAACTTTCGGCGCCGAAAATTCGTTCCTGCGCGCGGCGATAATGGTTTTGTCAGGGAGGGCCCTCAGGTAGGGGCGCACATAAATGGTAGATCGGTTAAAAAGTTTCCTGATGGAAGCGCGGATCCGAAACCCGTTGCGGGTCCTAATCCGTCCTAATATTATAGTTATGTAACGGGAGTTAATAAACAACAAACAGACCTACTCGGATACGTAAAGCACTCAAAAGATCGGCTAAATACAAACACAAGATGGACTGTATGTAAATCAAGGTTATTTAACAATTATAAATAAAAAGGCAATTCATTATTTTCAATAATTTTCGTGCTTAGATTTGTGGCTAAATAGTTTTAAAGAAATATAAAATAAATAGCTAAATTAAAACATTTTCATAAATTAATGATCAATTCAGTCATTAAAATTTCTTTGGTAACTTTCACTTTCCGAAATTTTTAATACCATTAATAAGCTAATTTTTTGATTTGATGAACCATGTAACTTTAAGTTAATTGAAGTTCATCCTTAGTTGCTTGCAAGTACGAGAATTGTTCAGAAAGAATTCGCCAAAAGACGCTCACAGATCCTTTTCGGGCAGTATGGAGGTGTTATGTGAAAAATCGTATTTTATTATTTTAAATATTTATACGTTTCTGATATCTTACAGCCATGCCCGTGTCGTGGTTCCGCCAATGCTTTTACTGTAAGGCCGTTTTTGTCTGTTATGCAAATACACTTTGCGGAATTGTATGGCGCCACACATGTTTGACCAATTACGTCGTATTACTAACCTCTTAATTAACCTAAAAACAAAAGTTTTCTTATTTTTATATTTTAAGTAATTTTAATTAATTTGTTTGGAAACTAAAAGTAACTATTTTGTACCAGTAACTATTTGCATTCGAAGAATCAATTGATAAGCAGTATCCAAAATGCGATCACATTGTTCTTTGTCCCACAAAATTCAAATTTAAATTCACTTATGTTTTATGAATCCATCTTGAAATGATATCAAATGTATTGTACATGTAATGTACATGTATTGGTATCAATGAAATTAATTTTCTTACCATCCTTCTATAAATTTTTTAGATCATTCCAAGACATCTATCGACTAACTTATAAACTTCTGAATGAGTTCGTTAGAAGCAAATCTTAACCTTATTTTGCATGAAATTCTATATAACTGGTGCAAAATATAAGCTACAAACTTCATACCTAATACAACATTACTTAATAAATAATTGTTCATTAACGTCCGTTGCATAGCTAGATGATTAGGACGGTATTACAACATTACTTGATATGTTTCCAGTTTATAATTATTCGTATATATTATTATAAATCATCGATGTCGATAATACTTGCATCTGATATGTCAGGTAAGAGAGAAGTGGAACATATTATTAGGATAAGTTTGTAAGGGCTCAAATTTTTTTAACATGAACTTTTTAATTTCGAGGATAATTTTGTTGTATTAGAACTAATTAATTATTTGATTGCATTATTCACATCATCCTTAATAAATATCGCCTCACACTTCATTAGGAATTTAAATTTATCAATTAATTACAATTATCGCAACTGTTTTCGATGTTATAATTTAAAATTTCATAATTAGAAGTAAAAGACAATTTAATGAAATAATAAGATGTTTCAAACAAAAATATGGTTTTTTTTCGTATCTGAGCCATTCTTTCAATGATTCGAAAATCTTTTTAAGTGTAAAGATTAAAAAATAATCTTAATTTAGATATACTTGACAAACTATGTGGAATCAATCACAAAAGGTGTAATTTTCTTAACTGCTGCCGTGACACTTGCTGGTTAATGTGTTCTAACTTTTAAATTTTAGAGAAATAACGAGCAACGTTATATATAAACCAATATTGCACTCTTTCGCTTGAGTAATGTTTATAGGCAAAGATCTCTCTGTTTGAAATATTTTATTTGCAATTATAATTAAAAATCAATAGTACAGTCAAATCTCGTTACTATGCCACCTCGCTACTATGCCACTCTCGTTATTATACCACTTTAGCTCGATCCCGACAAAATTCAATACAAAGTAAATTTACTATGCCACCCCCTATTCTCGCTACTATGCCACTATTGTGTTACTGTTAAAAGGCACGAGTCGTGAAAAAGTCTGTATTTCTGCGCCAAGGCGCACGTTCAAGACAGTGTAGGGCGAAAGTGGAGCGGTGGATTCGCAATCCCTTCTTGAGTGGCAACAACAGGTTCTCCGGCCTTTACTCTGACAGTTCTCCGCAGACGACGTCTTCAACCTGGACGAGACTGGACTCTTCTGGCAGCTGCTTCCGAACAAGACCATGGCTTTCAGGGGAGAGCAGTGTACAGGAGGAAAGGAAAGCAAGCAAAGGATCACTCTTCTGGTTGGGGCAAACATGAGCGGCAGCGAGAAGTTCCCTCTTCTGGTGATCGGCAATTCCAAGAGACCCCGTGCCTTCAAGAACAAGGAGATCCCGGTCGAGTACAAGGCGAACTCGAAGGCGTGGATGACGGCGGAGCTTTTCGAGGAGATGTTGCGTGCGTGGGACGGACGATTCGCCATCAGGGACGCAGAGTGCTGGTCTGGAGATCGAGCTGTCTGACTTTCTCGAAGCCGACGAGCGCCTCGCGACTGGCGGGTTTTTCACTCTGGAGGAGATGATGTGCAGTGCGGAGCCGATGGAAATCGAAGATTTCTGTCGAGGAGGAAATCGTTCCGTTCGAGGAAGCCCAGCGCGCTTGGAGCACCGTCCGGAAGTTCATGCAACAGAGAAGCGGGAATCCCGGTGCGATGCAAGCGTGCGATCGGCAAGAGATGCACGAGATCTGCCGAAAGAAGATGCGCCAGCCGACGGATTCCTGAGAGCTTTGGACTGATGAGTAACTTGAGAAAATAAAGCCGTTTTTACAAACCCTCGTTACTATGCCACTCTTGCTCGGTCCCGACAGGTGGCATAGTAACGAGATTTGACTGTAATTGCAATTTATTATAAAAGTTCAAAAAAATTATAAATTATTTTCAAAATGTACTACAAAATCCTTTAAACTTCAAAATCAAATCAAGTTAAATTAATGTGATTTAATCCAATTTTATTTATATTTCTGAATGAGTGTTTTGTTTCCATTAATTTTCGTGTAATTAAGGTAATTAAGCGATTAAGCGATTCGTGTTCTCTCGCCCATCTCTAATAAGTAAATAATAAATAATTTAAAAAAATATTATCATAAACTACAGCACGATTATTCAACTACATTTTATGAAGGGCCAAACTTTTTTTAGAGCTGATTGCTAAAAATAAATTATTAAATGATACCGGCGCGCGCATCATTTAAGGCTCCTCTGCATTTCATGTTGGCACGCCAACAGCTGGCCCGCGCGAAAAAGCCAGAGAAGGCCCTTTCTTGCTATCTGGGTATTGCCAGTCACTTAAGCATAAACTGCTTTTTATTTTATTTTATTACTTAATTTAACAGATATTATTCTTTTAACGAATTGAGTCTAGCTAAACTTGCTAAACTTGCTAACTACTAGTAAGTTTAGTGTCACTAAATAATTACAAACTACAAGTTTTTATGCTAAACACATGCCTTATTTAAGCACAACCAACACTTAAAACTAAGTTGAATTACTTATTTTAAGTTACAAAAATATATAATTCATAAATAATAGAAGACAGTTAATGTATTATTATATATTGTTACTTATCACTTTTATTTGTAAATTAAACTGTGTTTCTGATATGCGGAAATGCCAAAACGCAAAGAAGCAAATGAGTGAAATTTCTAGAGCCTTCTCTAGCTACTAGCTATCATTAGCTAGCCACCAATTTCTAGTTTTACTAGATCCTCCAGCGGGGGATGTTGGTGTAAAACTATTTTCTGGGAAATAAGGGTTCATCGGCTGGTCCTGGCTACTCCGACGAGTTGACTCGTATTGCAGTACAACCGGGAACGGCTTTGAAATTGAATAGACCCACTTACAAAGAAAGTTTAGGCCCCAGTTTGCATACATAAAGTATACCGCATGAAGAAGCCACCGAGAGCTTTCACGGCCGCTCTAGGGCGACACAAGAAGGCCAAAGAGAGTCGAAGGTTGTCGGCTTCCATGCGGTGCAGCAAGCGACTTAAAGAAGCCAGTGAGAGCTTTCATATTCGCTCCAGTCCAGGCAGTAATGATCGGCATAAAGCCAGAGAGAGCCTCGCATAGCCGAAGATAGCGTTGGATCCGGAAGGTCACAACGGACAGGGACATACGGCTGATCACCGGATGAGGCCCGCCCCCGAACTCGCGAAATAATTGGAGATTTGTGATTGAAGAATTGGATTCGAATATGCGAGGTCTAGAATTCATTTAGCATTTTCTAGGGGGCAAACCCTCACAAAACTTGCTTGAGATGACCTTTTTTTTATTATTTTATTTCTAGCCAAAAGTCAAGCAGAGAGTACAGCAGGATTCAGGGGCAACGGTTCCCCTCTCCCAAATGTCTCTGGTTTAATTCATTAACTTCTGAGGGAAGAGTAGACCCTGCATTTGATCTCATGCTAACAATTTACTATTAACAAAGGAAATGTTTGAAGCTCTAAATTGGCAATTTCAATTCTACCACTTAGTACTCAATTGTTACACTAAACAAACATCAAAGATTACTCACAAGGAGCATTTATTTTGAGAACCAGCAAAAATAGAACAAAACCATAAGTTTTCCATTCACAAATTCTACTTTATTACGAATACAAAAGTTTTTGCAGGCTCAAACATTAAAACACAGCTCAAATAAAAACGACATTTATAAGAAACAAAATATATACAACGCAATTCAGTTGTTGAATGTTCCTTCCCACGCATCTTGCTTGCATTTCAAGTCAGCCTTCTTCTTTTCTGTAAAATTTTAAAAAGTGCAATATCAACCCATATGATGTATGTAACTTAAGACTTTTATGAGACTTACCTCTTGCTTTAGAGATCTTCAAATGCTCCTGAGCACGCTGCTCTTTTGAAATTTTAGGTTTGATTCCAAGAGCTGCTACCAAGAGATTTCTTGCAACATGGACACTCATTTCAGGACGAGGCTTTTGAGGCACGAGAAATTCTGGAAAATCAAGCCAATCATCATAAATTATTCAAAACTCAAAATAATGGAAGACAAAAAAAATGAGTGTGCAGGTACCTGTACATCGTTTGGCCTTCAATTTTGTCTGCCTTGAAGCATGAGAAATTGGTCTAATTTTAAAAGAGGGGTTGATGAATGTTCGCAACACATTGGAGGCTGAATTAAAAAAAATAATTAAAAACCGTAATAAAAACGAACTAATGTAATAATAAAATAGTTAAAAGACTACCTGCAATGGCTCCGGCAAATATGGCAATGGCATGAGTATCGTCGACCCATTTAATATCAAATCCTTTTGACCTGGTATTTAAAAAATTATCTGCTGAATGTTGTGACAGAAATGATAACTAGAACATAAAGTCATAAAATAAGACTTACTGATGGTCTTTGAAGGCCATTAAAAGATCCTGAGTTGCAAACTCTTTAGGAAAGTCATAAATTTCAAGTAGGTGACCAAATTCTGGAGGAAAGAATATTTTTAATGGGAATTCAACTCGAATACATGTTGACATAGTGACTCACCTTCATCGCTCATGTCAATCTCATGATTTGGGGAGAACTCAAGATAATCAATGACAGCTTTCTTCACAGCTACTTTACCCATTTTCTCTGATATCTGAAGATGAAAATGGAATAAAATTCCTGCCATTGTAAGTATAAAAGTGGTCTTATATAATGTTTTAACTAATGACTAACCTCATTCATAATTTGTGGGTCAACAGCCTCTCCATCCTCAGTGAACTTGGAAAACCAAGATTCCTCTCCCTCATTATCATCAGAAGTGGCAGGAGATTGATATTCACTAATTGGGGAAACTGAATTATTTGGAAATTGTTCTGATAGAGAAGATTGAGATGTGTCTTTAATCTTTGATGTATCAGGTCTGGAATTTTGCAATACTGGTATAGAATTTCCCTCATTTGAATTAAGGCATGAATCTTGCAAGGCATCTTTAATTATTTGACTGCTGCTGTTGTTGTTGTCAATATGATGTGAATCTATTTCTGTAGATTCATTTTTAACTTTCTTGCTTTGGTTTGGTGATAAATGATCTGAATAATTTGAAGCTATATTAGCTAATGGGATGAACAAATAAATCACATAAAAAAAAACTTATATTATATCATTGCATACTCACAATTTTCTTGATTTGAATTGTTTAGCCTTAGATGCTTAGGGACATAAAGTGCTTTGTCAGGTCTTTTAGTTCTAATTTTTTTTGATGTGCTTGAATTCCTACATTTAACAGTAAATTTAATAGCCCTTCTCAAATTAGGAAAATTACATCACTAACGTTTCCTGATTCATTATTTTTGTTGCAATTACTGTTCTTCTCTCTTCCTCCTGACCAACAGAAAAACTAACAAGATCTTGGGACTCAGAAACCAATTGATGAGTAAGATATCTGAAATGGCTCTTCAATGGTGGCAATAGTAGTATTCTGAAAAACAAAATATAGTATTACTATTGATAACAATTTGTTATCAAATATCTGGCATCAATCAACAATCTGGCACAATGCTAGTTTTATAGTATTATTACTCAAATAATAGAATTTAATTGTACGTATAGTTAAGCTCTGGAATTTAAAAAAAATAACCAACATTTTGAATTTGCACTTTTTAACTAAATCACGAAAGATTGAAATTTCTTTCAACAATTTTCTAGAAAACTTTAAGTCTAATCCTTCCAAATATTTGTTATCCAAATAGAAAGCCAGGTTAGCCGATTTGATTGCGTAAGTTTATAACAAAAAAATAGACGACGATAAATGGAAATACTTACTGTAAACAAAAGATTGCAATTTGCTTGAAAGATGCAAAATAGCTTTGTTTAAAATATTACCTATATACAACTAAGCACAATTATTTGATTACGACGTAAATATCATAGCTACTAAATTTTTTATTAATTTTATTACTAAATTGTAAAATTTTATTGCACAAAATCGAGATGACAAAAATTTTTAATTAAAGTAGGGGTGTTGAATTTACAGTAGTAAAGAAATATTAATTTAATCAAATTAAATCATTGTTTCAGGACTGCTTTATTACCTCTTTAAATAAAGACTTTTAAAAATTTATCAGATCACACTTCCACTTTGAATAAAAATAATAATAACAATAGTTCATTTATATGGCGCCGTATGCAGAGCGTTAGAGACGCCTTGGTTCTTCGTTTAACGCTATCTTGAACAGGTGGGTCTTCGACTGACGCTTGAAGAGTTCAAGTGTAGGTTGAGACCGAATGATGGGGGAAAAGTCGTTCCAGACGGCAGACGCGGTATAGGCGAAACCTCGATTGACGATGGATGATCTATGGACTGGTTGGTGTAGGTGAATTGCGCAGGATGAACGAAGGTGGTCGGGGATTTGGCGGCGGTGAATGAGATGGTTGTATCGACAGAGAGCAACGGACGAATATATTTGATAGCCCAGATGTTCAAAACAGAACTTCCAGACCACTTCAATATTGGGGGTACCTTTCCCTGAATAGGGAAGTTTTGAGGGCAGAATGGAAAATGGCTGGATCTGTATTGATAGTAGAAGGTGGAGTCTGCAGGCCAACATCTACAGACCTGCCATCCAGTGTCGCACACTGAGAAGAAGATTTGGTGAGGGAGCCCCTGGTTGCTGATATGAGCTTGTGCCTGCCAGGAATATGTGAAGTGCAGGTATGACGGTGCTTGACCTAGAAGAGACTTGAAAATGAGTGTCGAAATTTTGCAGTCTATTCTTTGGCAAATGCACAACCGGTGGAGATCATGAAGAAGAGTACTGTGGTCATGTTTTCTATTGTTGTGTAATGTAAATTGTCCAGAAATTACGTTGGTTTGAGAAGTAGTGAAATACAAAGCACCCATCCAGACACGATATCAGTTTGATGTAATGATTGGAGATTAATTAACATTTTCCACTGTTTATGAATACAGGGCAAAACCAATAACCAAAACAACTGTTTGAAAAATTGACCAATAAGAACTGTTAAATAATTCTGCAACATCTTCAACTAATCAGACTTCCAAGTACGAGAACATTCACAGCATCTATAAAAGATTGTTGCGGGCTCGTCTGCAGATCTCGTCTGCAGTTCTTGATAATACGCTTTAGGATGGTCACATGATGGACAGTTTACTGAAAAGTAGTTAACATTAATTAAAAGGAGTTAATAATGAAAGCAATACACACAAAGTTACTTGTAGTGGTCTGTGCATTTTTCCAGGCATCAGCCTCATGAAGAACTTCATCTGCTTCTTTTAGCTTTGTGTAGAAAGGGAATCTATACTGTAAGAAAAAAATAAAATCTTAGGAGTGATGCTAAATCTTTTACAAAGCCACAGCTAAAAAGCAGATAATTTGCTGCTTAAGCTTTTCTATGATTCTTTGAATTATTAAACATTGGACCTTATACAGAAGTTTCAGGCTGTTAAGGTTACAAATGTCAATCTAAATTGCACAGTTATTTAAAAGCACTTCAACAATTTTTCCAAATTTAAACAATTAACTAATTCTCCAGAATTCAATAAATTGGTAATGATGCAGTTAAATAAATTTCTAACACGGGTTTTTATTAGAAAATATTCTACGTTTAACTTGCTCTGACTAAGCACCCAAATATAATAACATAACTATAAACAAATATGCAACACATTAATTTGCCAACAAAATACTTACTGCGCCTCTAATTTTGCATTTGTATGGACAGACCACACACACAAATATATATCGTCCTTCATCTTCACCGATCTCTAGCAGATTATTACAAACCGGACAAAAGAGAAACATATTTAACCAATGGAGATTAGGCGATAATACATTTAAGCGATTTAACAGCTTTACAAACAAAGTTCAGAATTACTTTGTAATAAAATATTAATAGCTCACTAGATTTAAAAACAATTTTTATTTTATAATAAATAAATAATGTATTTTGGGTGATCTTGTACTACTACACTAATTAAATAGGATTTTAAAATTGCTTAAGGTAGGGATAATGTTTTGGTTCATAAATATTGGAAGCGTGGAAGTACTCGTACTCCGTTCTTCAGTTCCACAACAGAATTTAGAAATGTCCAAGCAGAAATAATAAACTCGACCAAATGTCTAATGTTGACCTCCTTGAAGTTTGTGCCTTAAAAGTAAAACGTGAGAACCACTTTTAACCTTTTTATCGTCACATATAACAAGATATTAAGATTTTTACTACATTTGACCAACTAAAAAAAAAATCGCATCATTTCAAATAATCATTGGATTAACATATTCGTTATTCAAAATTACCGAATGTAATTTTTGAGCCTTTACCCAAGAATTTCCTCAGTTATTTAAGTTTAAGGATTACGCCTTGAAAAGATTCTCTTGATAGTAAAGCAGTTGGCATATGATCGAATGAAGTAATTCATTTAGAGTCGTTCAGCGTTGCTAAAAATTCCACTCGAGCAAGTTAAAATTAGATAACTCAGAGGAAATTCTTGGAAAAAATACTATTTTAGCAAAATTTATTTTTATTTTACTTAACGCTTGAAGCTAACCTTGAGTCATGATTATTGATTATTAAAGCCAGACATAAATATAACAATGCTATGATTTATTAGAGCACTCGTAATCTGAAGAATCGACAAGATGGTCACAGTTTAAGATATCTGATCCATATTAAGCTTGAGTAAAAATAGTTCACAAAATTTGGTTTCAAAATTAAGACGCTGCAGAGTGATGAGGACATTTTTGTGAGAGGCATCCGTGCAAATCTTGTGGTAGTTCAGCTTCTGTGAGAGTCCTCAAGACTTTTATCCATCTGTCAATAATACTGGACGTCAGTTATTTTAAACACATTTATCTTCAAAGGATCACTTGTTATAATTGTGACTTGATACAATTTTCATTCATTTTTACAGTCTAAGCACACTG
This sequence comes from Hirudo medicinalis, assembly GCA_011800805.1. Classification (NCBI taxonomy): domain Eukaryota; kingdom Metazoa; phylum Annelida; class Clitellata; order Hirudinida; family Hirudinidae; genus Hirudo; species Hirudo medicinalis. The sequence goes on from MPNW01000009.1 coordinate 174,819, forward strand.
CCAGAGGAACCTTTTCTCAACCATTTATATAACGCTCCTCCTCAAGGGCACATGTGGCTATGCAAGCTGGGTTGCAAACACAACACGTGAACGTGAACATACTAAAAGCATTACTATCAGCTGCAAGAAATCAATCTCTGATCTACTTTGAGCAATAAAAATATCAAATTAATAAATCACCTACTAAAAATAATTATATTTGTAACAAGTAACAATGAAATGTAAATAAGATCCTCACAGCTTGGTAGCACTTTCACTGTCAGTTGAAAAATAATTTTTTGTAGTCCACCCCTTATGAAAGATGATAAAGATTTTGGGTTCTTGGGGGAGATATTCCACTAGGAATCCTGGCAGTGGCAATGATGAGTGTGCCTTAACATCCTGCATCAAATTGGAATTAACATTAAAATTCCTAAAATTCTAGATAAACTCAAGACATCATTCAGGAACCTTATCACAAAATAACATTATTGATGAATTTTGCAACAATTAATGAAATAACATTATTTTTAAATTAATGCAACAAGGTAAATCTGAAAGTACCTTGTGAGCTTTAAAGGTGTACAGAACAAAATTATCATTGATGGTAACATAAAGATCTTGCCAACTTTTTCTATCTTGGCTTATTTTGAGATAGCCACAGAGAACGTGATTATCAAATGCTTTCATCTGGCAAAATAACTGTGTAAATGTATAACTTTATCTCAAGATTAGTTTATATTTTCCAGCTACCTTTAAACTATGGTGATATTTTCGAGGTCTTTCTGGTGACAAAGGGTAAGGATATGTGCATCCTTGCAAGGTGATGTAACACTTGTTACAAACACGCTTGGATTTGTTGGCTGTAAATTCTAGCTGCATTTTGTTGAGCGAACATTTTGCACAAACGACCTATTTTAAATATAATTTTCAACAACATAATTATCTGAAAGAAATACCAGTCATCCAAGAAACTTGATAAGAAAATAAAAATTCAAATAAATTTTAGCATTTTTAGCATACTTCAAGTTATATAATAATTTCAGTCAATAAGTAATAATCTTATTACTCACTATTCCACATGCATGGCAATGTCTCTTTTTAAGGAAAAATGTGAAGTTGTTGGTGCAAATCATGCACATGCTCGTCTCCTGATTCTTGGTCCAAAGCGGGGCCCTCTTTCCAAGATCTTCGTTGCTGAGCTGGATGGTAACCATCAGTTAACCATCAGCAGCAGAAACTACTAACTTTACATTACTTTAATACAGTTTTATTAGCTATTATGTTTGGCAAAGGCTTTCATAAGATTTGATAAAAAGCACATAATTGAGTAACAATTCAAAAAGTGACCTGAGATGCAGCACTTGCTCTCCTGAACTTGGATGAAGTGATGCAACTATGAAGGGCCTGTAAGTCAAACAAGGAACTATGGAGATGTACTTTTCACAAACATTTCTTGCTATTGTTTATAATGCTGTTGAGTCTAAGAAGCCTCTCAATACAATCTTTTACAATAGCTCAACTAATCGATCGTGCTCCAAGAAGCTTTGTCATATACAAATATAAATGCATCATGAATATTATGGCATGATTTAATTAAACATGGACTCACGTTTATCCATTCCTCCCTTAACTTCTGGTTGCTAACGATTAAGTATTTAGTGAATTTATTTTACATTTTTAAAACATATTGAAAATTAAATTTAAATTAAATTATTTTAGAATATTTCTAGATTAATGACTTGTCGATTTAACATACCATGCCAAAAGTTCTAAACATTTTTCTTTGCAAATGAGATGAAAGGACTCAGGCGTCTGCATGCTGTGACTGTCTTCAACTAGCTGGATCACAGAAATATTCGATCTCTCACAAAACATACTTCAAAATCAGTAAATTGCTTTTAATGCAACGGAGTTTAATCAAATCACATGATTGCAACATTTCCATTCTCCTTTTATTATTATTGTTTTATTAATTTTACTTTGTTATTTCCAGCCTAATTTTATTTGCCTTGAATGCAATGTGGTCACATTCCTGTACAAATTTTTCTAATGCTTTCAGTAACATTGAAATGTTAAATACTGGTTTAATAAGTGCAATAGCTAACTATGATGTCGTAAACGTCACGACAGCTCGAACAATAATTGAAAACAAACCTGAATGTCGGACGTGTCCAGCTTCATTTTAACCTTGTAATGGTGTTTCAGTTTAAGAACGCCCTGGCAAATGAGGAGCATGTCGTGAAACTGAAATACAAACAAATTTCATCCAGTTTCTGTTTTTAAGATCCACGTGCAATTAAAATGCAATTAGTGGAGTAAAACAGAAGTACACGAAGAACAAGTGTGGAGGTTGAAAATAGAAAGTGAAAACAGGATGCAGTTGGAAAATGTAAAGCCATTAAATTAATTGACTTTCAGTCATTTGAAATAATAGGTTTTAATTGAAGCCATCAACTGTTTGCTTTTGCTCGAGACAACAAATTAAATGGAACCATGGACTGGAGGTTCCACTCGATGATTTGGCTATCATTAATTAACTAATGAGAGTGCATTTTTCGATATTAACACCGAACCATGGTCAGTGACATGCTGCTCTTTGAACAAGTTAATTATTTCCCTGCTTTTGTTCTTGCACTGAGAATATAAATGCACAAGTCCATCAAAGACCAACTCAAAATTAACTTATTTTACAAATTGTCTTATTAAGTGAGAATATAATTTGGAATAATTAAAGGCACCAGGAACAAATATCGGTCAGTCTTCGAGCCATCTTTTTGGGATATCCTCTTCAACATCCCCTCCTTGATGAACTTTCTACCAGGATCGATGACGTTGACCATGTTTCCTAGTCGTTCGTTGATGCTCAACATTTTCTGAAGCTGATCCTGACAAAACAAAATCATTACAAGGCATACTTAATATTTCTTATATATATATATATATATATATATGTCTGTGTCATTAACAACTACAAAAGCCAAATTTACAAAACTTATTGAAATATTTGAAATAAATAAAGTGAAATATTTTAATTGCTATTAGTTTAATTGTATTTATTCCACAGTGAAGTCACTTCAAAATCATTTGGCTCGAGAGTGACTGAAAAATATGATGCTCCAGTGTTCAATTCACAGATGCTTACTTTTGTAACAGGTGATCAAAAAAGATTTAAAACATCTTAAATCCTAAGGTGTTGTTCTAAATAAAAACTGACACTTAAGCTTATTTCCTACTTTTCCTATTGATGAATTTCAACTCACACAAACTCTCAGAGACTCGTTCGAGTGGGAAGCTGCCTTCTCAACGAGGTCAAGAGCATCTGAACCACAATTCAATTTTTTTTTTTAAATTAGCTGGTCACATTGAAGACAAAGCTAAGTTTTCATTAAAAGTAAATATCTTCAAAATTATGTTGATTTGAAAAACTCAATATTACCTAATGAATCAGCTTTGTCACTTGAATCTTCTGGTAGGCATTTGACATATTCTGATAAAACAACAAGTTAAATTGGGTAATCATCAAGTGAGATTTTCAAGACAACTTAAAACCTCGTAACAGAACAAGGTATCTAGGAACCCTCTGTATGGGTTCGAGCATGTGATGCTGCAGACTCATCTGTTCACACTCAGGTAGTTTCTGCATTATAGAATCCATGTTATCTAAAATGAGTCATTCTCCATCATCTCAAACAATCCAAACCTGTAATTTTTCCAGCAGATTATAAAATTCTCTCGATCTTTCAGTCCAGAACTTTATGACGTTGATGGCGTTATCAAAATTTTGAACATAGCTAGTGTAGAGTTTGAGGAAAGGGGCAAATCGTTTCATGATGTCACCAATCTTTGGTGTTTGTCCCCTGCCAAATTTACAAATATAAATTGCCAACAATGAAACCTAACAAATCTCAGTTCAAAGCTCTTTTTTTTTTATTGGGCCATACAAAACATGCAATGACATGACATGACCACAATCAGCAAAAAACACATATTATATTATGGCTGAAAAGAGTGGTTCTTGATGATTTAAAGCATATTACTGGGATTCAATGTCATGTTCATGTCATGATTCAATGTCGTGTAATTGAAGGTCATGTTGAAGGGTAAATAAAAAAAAAAGCAATATAACCAAGCATTTATGACAAATAAAGAAGCAATTTAAGTTTAGTTATTGAGACATCAGCAAACAACATACCACTCTTCTATTCGTTTCCTGAGGTGCTTGAGCAGGAAGTCTCGATGGAATTCATAAATACTTTTTATGTTTGGAAACATTTGAACGATCTGCTCTTTGGGAAACATGTTGTGTTCTCGATTCTTCAGCAAAATCCTGAGATGGAAGACCTTGGGAAATGCAATTATAAAAGATAAAATAAATTGTTTGGAAATGATACGAGTATTTGCTTATGTTTGCAATAAATATTGGTAATTATTCTGGTAAATCAAATAAAGCCATAAACTTATACTCATCTCTTTGAAGATCTATTCTCATTAAATATTTGATGCACATATACCGATGGGGAAAGAAACCTGATCAATGAGATAAAGCCTCTTTACGTAGGACTCCTCAGTGCTTAGTAATTCGTGTGCTATCCTATACAATTTATCAGTCTGATCACTTCTGGTTACACTTTCCTGATGCTGAAATTAATAACATCATTTATTAACTAATTAATACCAATGTTGGAGTTATTTAAAATGAATTAGCATTTTTACAATTTTGTGATGTAAAATCGATCAATCAAATTTACCAATCTTTCCAATGACTAACAATCACTGCTATTTAAAGTAATTTCATTTTTTAAAGATCATAACAAATTTTAACAAACGTCTGGCAGGAATCTCAGATTAGAGATGCTGCTTTCCGGTTCAATGCAGCTCTCCTCATCAGAAAAATCTCCCTCTCCAAGGCAGAGATTGTCTAAATTATCTTTACGGTTGATCTTGCGCTCGCTCCTTTCGAAAAGTTGTTTAAAAATTTGTTTCTTCAGGTTTACCTCTTTAGCCGACGAGTTTCTGACGCTGTCAAACGATGTGAAACTGACAGATCCAGTCAGTTTCGTCCTTTTTACTGGTTCCGAAAGCTGATGGTTTCCATCTCTAACGATAACCGACATTTCTGATTCAGTGGAAGGACATTCTACGTCCGTTGTATGTGGAAGGGATAAAATGCTTGATATCGGACAAGGCTTGTCAATGCATTCTTTGCAGCAATCGGTGCAGCTCAACTTATTAATAATTTTTTCAATTTCTTCTGAGAGTTCCTCACCTTTAAATTCGACATCACCATTTAGGTTCTCAACTTGTGAACCTTCGAAAGTTGAAGACTCTCCTGAAGATTCTGTTTGGCAGTGAGTATCGGCTGAGAGAGACCCCGAACCTGAAATTTAATACGTTTTTCTGCAGTACGAATTAGCAACTGATCTGCGATCGATTGTTACTCGGTTTAGCGAGTGTTATTCTTCCGCTCAAAAACACGTCTGCTCCATATAGTTTTATGAAGTTATTCAATGATATAAGTGGGCGATTCAGTGTGAAATATTTAATAAAAATATATTTTTAGACTGAACAATTTCTCATCTTAATTAACGCGCGTCAACAAAGATGTTTTTGTGTGGTGAGAAAGCGAGATGGCTTTCCAAATTTACAAAAGGTTTAGGAATATTTTCGTAAATTCTATTTGTTTAAATGCAATTAAACCTGGCTGGAGTAAGTTTCAAGATATTATAACTTTTAAAAATCTGTGATTGACTTTGGTTTATTGTGAATCAACCAGTCGTATAACAACTGATAAATATTTGTTTGCACACGAAAATAAGCGAAATTATTCTCAATTACCTCAGCTTTCGCAAACTTGGAGATGTCGCACGCTGGCGAGAAACGAAAGATGCATATTTTCTCGCGGGACCGTGAGACAAATTAGTTCGCATTTCATTAACATTTCTATTTCTAAAATAAATTTCCCTTGGAGCCACAAGGTGCATTAAAGCACTCCAGTTAAACCTTTATTAGCACTTTATTTCTTTAGTAAATAGTTAAAACTAAGTTAAGTGAAATTTAAGGACTGAGCCAGGCTACATCTGGAGCAAAAATAAAATTAACGATTTAATCCAACTAACATTTCAGTTGCAACAAACAATTGCAATAATCTAAAATCTTTCACGGAATTATTAAACATATTTGAAAAAAATTATTATTCTCACTTGAGAAGATGTCTTTGTCTTCCGTGGTGAAAGCATCAATAGTGTTTGAACTTGTGACTAACGGTGAAATGATGGGTGATGCCTGACATGTTATGAATATCCCACGACGTTTGGCGTTCTCAAAGCCAGCAAGATGACATCGTGATCGTAGATTTGATTTGAACTCTGATAAGGATTCAAGGAACGTGGCGGACATGCGACCATTGACGACCCTCAGCGGTTTCGGTGGCACAGGAGGGGGGTACTTCTTCGACTTAGTTTTCGTCTCAGGAAGTTCAAGCTTTGAGTTTTCGATGAATAGGCTCAAGTTGATTATGGACTTGTAGGACTCTTTGAATTCTTGGTAATGTTTCGGCTTTGGTGGAACGGGAGGTGGACATTTAAACGGTTTTTCCAAAGCGTTTGTAAGATCCTCCTGCATCTCAACATACAAGTTTATCACTCGATCTAAAAATCACTTTTTACTTCATGAACGTCTCATGTTTTCATCGAAGAGAAGAAAAAAAACCATCTCGAACGGGTGAACAATTGCGATAACGGATATCTCACTGAGCTCTAAGAAACAATTACGCACAAATTAAGGGGTCTTCTGTGGCCTCCACGCAGGCTTTTACAATCGCTTCTAAGAATTTGAGTTGATTTTGTAGTTTAACACAGTGAGTTTAACAGCAGACAGTTTTGCACTTTACCAGGTTCTTCATTTTTGGAAGATTTTCTTGGTGATTTATAGTTTTTGTCGAAATAATTTCTGTTCAATCTGTTTATTCATTTTCATTGGTTACATAATTTACTTAATTTTTGTTAGCGATAGATGATTTTGTGCAAATAATGAAATACGAGATTTCTAGCGACTCAGTTTCACTACAAACATTTATTAAGAATATAAAATATAAAGTTTATCACAATTATAATGGCGATAATAGCTGATATTAGTGATAGAATATTAAAATGTCGTTAATATTCATGAACATAGAAACTTGAACTAGCAGTTAAATTCTACTACAATAGATCGGTTTGGTAATGAAACTGAAAGTAAGGAGCAGATGTTTCGCTTGAAAAAGTTTCAATGGTCGGCATTTTCTGGCGTGTTGATGAGGCAGATGTTACTCATTCAAACTGAAGAGTCACGCTTCATGAGTGATAATTACTTCTGTAAACATCTCTTCCGAATGGCCTTATTGGATTGCCATGTTTTACATGTTTCTTGAAATTTTCTGAAATGTTTTAATCCATAAGTTGAAAGTTCTTTGCTAAAAATGTTCTCCTTGTGAAAACCAGTAACCTTTGTTTGCAACCTTTTTTTGTCTCTTTAGAGAACTGGTGTTCATTAATTTTTAACGTAACCTCCATCATCAGCATCATCATCATCGTCGTCGTCGTCGTCATCGTCATCGTCATCGTCATCGTCATCGTCATCATCATCATCATCGTCATCATCATCATCATCATCGTGAAGAATGTTGAAGTAATTTTGGGAAATAAATATTGCTAATTTAAGTGCAAAAGACATTTCAGTGGAAACACATTCCAGACATCATTCAGAGGCGATCCTGCTCTCAATTATGACCAGAAACAACTTTAAGATTCTTTGAATCTGTTTAGTTATTTTTAAAACTTTAGTTGAAGTAAGAAACCCTTTATTTATTTAAAATTCTGACAAGGTCATCGTCATCGTCATCGTCATCGTCATCGTCATCGTCATCGTCATCGTCATCGTCATCGTCATCATCATCGTCATCATCATCATCATCATCATCATCATCATCATCATCATCATCATCATCATCATCATCATCATCATCATCATCATCATCATCATCATCATCATCATCATCATCATCATNAGCGTCGTTACCGAGATCATTATCACCATCAGCCCAGCACCTGATGTTGAGGCCTCTGGCACTGTACTATTATTATTATTATTATATTATTATTATCATCATCATCATTATTATTATTAGTAACATCATTACTAATGTTTTTTGCAACTTTCTCCTTCTTGGACGCACAACTTATCATATAATCGTGAACAGTCAATTACTGCTTATTAGTGTTTGACGGGATCTATGCAGCACTGATATTGTTATAAAGTAATTAATATTTATGTCACTATGAAGTTATTATTATTATTATTATTATATTTGTGCCTTAAAATAAATTGTTATTGTGCATATTTACCGTTAGCCGTAGCAATGTAGCAGTGACAGTCGTGCGTGGAGGTGATCGATGAACGGAATTTCATTTAGTTTCATTTAAATGCTTAAAACACGAAATCCTCCTAAAGTTCGAGAAACTCCGCGTTTCCATGGTGACGCAGCTTTCCGGACTCCAGAATTCATTTTAAGCGGTTCGCAGCATCCGAACTCCTCCTCGGGATAGTTTTTCCTCCTCATGAAATCACATCATTTGAAATCACATCATTCGAGGATTACAAACCTTTCTATCGATGACAGCAGAGCAGTTTTGTTCACGAATTCTTGCGAATAACTTGTTTTCATGCAGGATTTTTTGCACGTTTTAATGGAGCAATCGATGCAATCCGAGGTGACTTTGTTTCATAAATTTCATGAAATATGTTCTTAATAACCTGTTGAAAAATTTATTTATTAAATAGTTGACAGATTAATTGGTTTCGACATTTTTTAGTTTAATTATTTAAAAAAAATATTAACACTTTCTATTATTGCTATTATTGCATTTATTACTGTTCATACAATTATTATTATTCTTGTTTCAATTATTGTTATTATTAAAATTATTACTATTATTACAGTGACCGATTTGCTACGTTTAATTATGCATTTATTTAATACTTTCGTCTTTAACAAGGTCTAACAAGTGAAAATCAACAATGGATCTTCTGAGACATTCCCTCATCCACTACGAAAACCAGCTCGTGTCCGATAAAGTGCTTTCCTTGAAACAAGTGCACGACGATGCTTTTCAGACCACGGTCAGGAACAAAATGTCGGTTGTCGAAGAATTCCAATTTCTAAGTTTTGGCATCATCGTACCAATAATATCCTCCGTAGGAATCTTGCTCAACATTCTCAACCTCTTCATCTTGCGCAATCGAGTCCAATTCCCAGAGTCGTCATACGCCTACCTCTTTTCTTTGGCTCTTGCAGACCTCCTGACGCTCTTTTTCTTCTTCATCAACAGCTTCGGGAGGGGATTCCATCGCGAAAGTCCTGATTGGAGACGATTCGAGATCTTTGGTTACTTTCCTATCGGCTCCATGACTTCTAATGCCAGTGTACTGCTCACGGTGATGGTGACAATTGAAAGGTTCGTTTTCATGTACAAACCCTTCCTCTCGAAGACTTACTGCACGAGACGATTTGCCCGAAAAATCATCATCATCATCTGGGTCTCCTGCATCCTCTTCAATATTCCTCGATTCTTCGTTATGAGGATTTCCCCACCTGGAAACTTGACTTTCACGGAGTTCGGAAGAAGCACCTTCTACAGGTGAGGAGTTTAAATCAATCGAGGTAGAACGAACAAGTGAAGGTCAAATGAATCACGTTCTTCGTAAACATCTCAAGGAACCAATGTTTGTTTTAATTCACGAAAACCTCGAATTCCTGAAAATATTATGCACTCGATTGTTTACTCAATTGGCTCAACGTGCTTTCTGCAAAATAAAACAAATCTAAAAAAATAATTTTTTATGTAATTTAAAAAAATTAATTTAATAATTTATCGATTAAGATATTGAAATAATATTTGGAAAATATTATAAAGTCACTTAAAATATTATAAAAAATATTATACTATTATATTGTACAAAAGAAGGAAAATGAGTCACTTGTTTTTACGTGAATTTTTCCAGGGCTTTTCACAGTTGTTTACAAAACTACTATTTATTCTGCGAATTAAGAAAATATTTAAATTATCATTTGTTATTATAAACATTAATTTTTAAATGTTTACAATTAAAATGAATAATTAATTAATTATTAGTTTTTATTTAATTAATGAAAAATAATAATTAATCTCAAACAATCCTGTGATGAAATGTTTCAAGAGACGAAAGTACTTCCTAGAAACAAAGGATGATGGTTGGTGTGATGATGGTGATGATTATGATGATGATGATGGTGATGATTATGATGATGATGATTGTGATGATTATGGTGATGATTATGAAGGAGTTTCAAATTATTGGGTCATGGTGATGATTATGAAGGAGTTTCAAGTGTCTGAAATCCGACAGCGCTAAAACCAACAGTGTCGTATTCCCAGCCGGGGTTAGGGTTTGCACCACCACAAACGCCTCTGGGTGAGTGCGCTATATAAATGGTCTAAGCGCCCCTGATGCTTACGCTTATGGCGCTATATAAATTCACTTATTATTTTTTTTTCTCGGCCACACAAACATTAACAATATGAATTGTTCGAAAAACCACTCCGAAAGGTTTAGTGTCCGCAAAAGTGTCCGAGATCTCCCTGGACATGTGAATTAAAAGGGCAAGCCGTAATACAAAATGTCAATCGCACCGAACAGCATCAACCATTAATGTCTTAATTAATTATTGCTCTGATATCTTCGGAATGCAAGGTTTGGGATTGACTATCCAGCGTTTTTTCCTTGCAGTGGGTTCCAGTTCTGAGTGTAGCGCATTTGTTTGGATTGATTCTCTAATTGTTCCATCAGTCTTTTCATTCAAATGGCCGTCGTTAGAACCAGATCGTCGGCGAATGCAATGTAATTGCACTTGGTTGTCGAACCTCTGGCAGCCGTGACCCCAATTGATTGGTCCAATTCGCTGGTTATCATGTCTATGACCGCATTTAATAGGTGGGGGGGGGGGACATCGGTTCTCCTTGACGGACTCCTCTTTTCACTTGAATCTTTCCACTGAGACCCTCCCTGGTTTCAGATAAACCTCACCTTCTTTGTTGGACGCCTCGCGGGTGGACTCGACTCTCATGAATTTATGTTCCACTGTTAGCATCCACTGGATGTTCCGAACTCTACATTAAAATATTTACACTTCTGTTGGAACAATCGGTATCTCCGAAGAACCACAACAATCTTTCACCTGTGTGAGAACGTCCGAGGTGCGTGAACGGGTCTGCATTGTTTATCTTTTGTTCTTTCCGACGAGTCCTCAAATTAATTTAATTTTCAGAATTCTCAGAAACATCAATCAGCCGACGCTTTCGGAATTAAAGGCACTTTAAATCACTTCTTTCCCTTCTGTTTATCTGAAGTTGCGAAGTCAAGACGAGACTAAACGTTAAAGTCGAAAAGTTTGCCACTCAACTTCAGTTTTCCTCTTTAATAATCTTACAATCCTAAACGGAATGCAGGGACACGAAATGGTCACAGAAGTAGCAAGACTGACACAAAAACCGTAAAATTATCGAGAGTTCGCGAAAAACAGCCGCACGATCATTCGCTCGAGAATATTCAATTAATTTTATTTTATTTTATTTTTTTTCGAAAATCGAAAAATCGAATTAAAATTGAAAAAGCAAGCAATGTCAAATGTCAAAGTTCGCATCTAATTTTGTCATCATTCATGGCCTGACATCACCCTCGGACAGTAAAATAAAGGACAACAGGAGGACAAGCATGAACGTCCAAATCCAAAAAGGATTATTGGTGCTATTATCGATGGGATCCTCAGGAGGATTTATAGCAATTATTATTATTATTATTATTATTATTATTATTATTATTATTATTATTATTATTATTATTATTATTATTATTATTGTTATTATTATTGTTGTTGTTGNATTGTTATTGTTATTGTTATTGTTATTATTATTATTATTATTATTATTATTATTATTATTATTATTATTATTATTATTATTATTATTATTATTATTATTGTTATATTATCTTCACAACTACAAATTAAGAGAAATTTTATAACAACTGAAATGTGTGTCTGCAAAATTCGTTCATGATAATGATTCTCCCTATATCAATCCACGATTTTTTTTCGGTGTAACTCTTCATTTATTAATAATTTAAAAGAAAATGAGCATCAAATAATAAAGTAAAACGAGAAAAAACAACAAGTAAATACAAATGTGCACTCACAATTCATGAATGACAACAAACCAACTAAGACTGAAGTGATGACCTGAAAGGACCTTCGTAAGGTAGAATTGTTTTCAACGACTCATTAAATCAGCAAATGATTCTCATTTCAACTTAATTCGTGATTAACTTTCGAACTTTAAATAACAATTAGAGGGGATTTGTTTCCAATCTTAGCTTTTCAGAATTTTGAGAATTTTGTTTCAAATGGATTTAATTCACGTGACTTTTTCATAATAATTCAACGTCACCTGTTCGAATTATTGCAAAAATCAATACATTCATACCGTATTTTTTAAAGCAATTCGTTAAAAATTCTGATGGAAAGCACATGTTTTTACAAAGCATTCTTTTTGCGAAACATTCTTCACCAGCAACAGCCTTGAATGAGGTATGTCAGCATCAGCTCTTATAAAAATCCTGTATGCATTAACTTTTTCTTGGTTCCAAATAGTATTACTGATATGATTTATTTTCTTTCAGCCAACTAAGTGGTATTTATTAATAAATTCATAATTTTAATTGAATCATCGAAGCATTAACAGATCGACAGCCTCTCATGGGTTAACGTTTGCACTCAATTTTTCTATTTTTATATTTAAACTGCAAATCAAAATCATTCCAATTCACAACCAACATTAAGAACATCAAAAATATAATAATTGTTTTAAGATTATAATAATAAAGAAATAAAAATAATAAAAAATAAAAAAATAATAAATAATAATTAATGTTAAATGGTCATGAAATATGATTTAGAAATAAATAAATAAACAATGAATGTAAAAAACATTAAATCATCTCATCGATGTCAAAAACATGAATAGATTTTTTTTATTCTGAGGAGGCGAAGATTTTCCAGCTTATCTTGACGGCAAATATTTTATCATCTTCTTCGGAAGACGAAATTATTTCCTAATAAATAAGAACTCCGTTCAGTCGTTCGGTTGAACGTTTGCTCCTCAATGTGATCGCATTTCTTAATGCAAGTAAACCAAAGTGAATTGAATCACCTGTGAAATGCTCCAAATGAACAAAGCATTCTAAATTGAAGAGCATTATTTGTTCAGTTCACATCGTGGCAGAACATGGCAATCAGAATTCTGTGAATGCCTCATCACTGTCTCTTACTTGAAACTTCTCGACAGAAACGCTGCTTGGAGATCATAAATGTTATTCGGCGTAATATTTGCCTGTTGTTAGAACAATGTTTATTAATGTCCTGATGTTTATTGAGGTGCATTCTTTATTTCTTCCATTAGAATTGTGTTGCCTTTGTTCCTGATTACGATGTTTCGTCTTCATTTAATAAAATAATATAATTCTTATTAAATAAGAAATAAATCACGATATTAGTTTACTAGTTAATAATTTGCTTACTTGGTTTCTTATTCTCTCCATTAATTATTTTAAATGTTACTTAATTGTAAAGTTAGTTTTCAACTGCTTCCATCAAAACATTGCACCAAATCCGAGCCGCAAAAATTACCACCTTGGACAGCACTTACCTCTCGTCTGGATCGCACTCTGAAAATTAGATAAACATTATCATCTGAGTGTTCGAATGTCATTTTTATTGCACAGGATCATCTCCTGGGTGAGCACAGTGTTGTTTTCAATCGTCAGCGCCCTCTGTCTCATCGTCTTCAACATCCTCCTCATTTTTGCCATCCATAAACGTAGGATGACTCTCCAGAACAAAAAGTTGTCCACCCTCTTCAGTCAGGAGGAGTTGAAGATCCTTCCCTTCAACAAGTCACTCAGTTGCAACACTCTCAACAGATTTGGATGTGTCGACTCTCAAATTCTGAACGTCGAAAGATCAAAGAGCGAGATCGATAGTGACAAATTGAAACTGAAACGACAGAAAGCCAAATCCACCGAAACGATAGAATGTAAATTTGTCAAGGGCAAAAACTGCAGACAGATTTTAGATTCCAAGCGCCAAAGTTTGGCAGCCATAAACACGAGATTTCAGCAGAAGCAGAAGGAAGACTTTGGTCTCACTCTGACGCTGATCGGAGTTGTGGTTCTTTTTTTGGTCGGTGAACTTCCTTCCTCTTTCCTCTCGAGAAACATCGTTGGACCCCTCTTTGGCGAGGAAGTCCTTCTTGACGACAGGTACGTCACGGCAAACGTCATAGCAACAGTCCTTGTCGTCACTCAACATTCTACAAATTTCGCCATCTACTACATACTCAACCACAAGTTCTGCAATTCTGTTAAGAAGCACTTTGCACGTTGTTTGAAAATGATGGGACACACGTGTTAACATTGAAAACAATGTTCATCAAAACATATCTATTCGGAGGAAAATCACATCTTTTTTCTGATCTTGCAACACATTGTGATGATTATGATAATGATAACGATGGATATGATAACGACGATGAAATATTGAAGAAAACTAAACTGACGCACACGTAATAGAAAGTTCGATCAGTGTGATGGAGAAAGTCAGGATTGCTTTCAGAATTCTACCCACTGCATGCTTGACTCAATGTTTGTTGGTGCTGGGTGCTTTCAAAGTGTTATTCTAGTTTAATCGGCCACAGAATACCTTCCGTGAGTGCTCTTCTGACCCAAGATGAAAAACTTCACCACATGAGTTCATCATTGAAGGGCAGATTAATCAACATGAAATGACCCTGGCACTTTCAATGATTTCATTTCAGTAATTTGAACAAGAAAATGTCACCTGAGTGAGCAGTTAACACAGAATCTCAGATTCTAATCTAGAAAAATGAAGCTCTTTAGAAACAATTGTCAACATCTGAACGCAACGACAAGATCTACGACACTACAACAACAACAATACAAACTCTGAACGCCGCCAATAAGAGCAACATCACATTCATTTGAAAAATAGAAAAATTTACCCAATATATGTGTAAATATATGTATAGATAGATACAGATAAATACGTGTATGTATATGTAGGTAGATATAGACGTTTGTATAGCTCTGTCCAACGAGTACATGACATGTGATTTTTATGAAAGCATTAAAAATGTTGAAAATTTTGAATCACAGCATAAAAATATCAAGATTTACAATTGAAAATAATTAGTATAAAAGCTGCTTAGTGCAACTTGGAACCCTGTTTAGATGATTGTCGATCAAGTCTCAGACCATTTGCCACACTATTCCTCTTCAAACCTCTGTCTCTTCTTCTGACTACTGAATATTGATCAATTCGTTATTGCCTACAAATGCATCCATGCATCCATGCAACCAATGCATTCATCCATTACAAGTTACTCTCCTTCCATGCATCTCTCAGATTCATTCTCAAACAGTTCTTTGGAGGAAACACTCCAATTCATCTGCAGATCTTCTGAGGAAGCTTGCAGAATCTCGATATCCCGCGATTAGTTGAGGCAGGCTGAGGATTTGTCTCAGGTTGGAGAGTTTTGGAAAGCTGAGGCCCGAGGTGTCCCTCTGTGAGATTTGAAGGTGGCTGCTTTCTGTAAGCACGTTTAATTGCCTGATAAGTGCGTTATACAACCACATATAAAATTGAAAACTATTTCTGTAAAGTACGCGGTTTAGAACATAACCTCAACATCGATTATATAAAATCGTATCAATAAATACTTCTCCAAAAAAATCAATCAATACGAGCAACAAATCATATTTTGTAAAGACCTAACAGACACGATTAGCCAGTAGAGATACTCCACAGTTACAAATCCAACCTTCAAAGTGATATGTTCTGAACATGTTTCTGTGGAAATTGTCGTTTGAAAGAAGTTCTGGAATGAGGTTGAATTTGTTGGTTCCTGCTGATGAAAAGGATGATGATTTGTATGTGGATGCACAGAAGTTTTGAAAGAAGAAGTTGGAGATGAACGGAGAACTGAGGTATCGAGAGGAGAAGAAGGGGAAGAGCTGTTTTCCTGGGGTGTTGTGTGCAACTATTTCCAAGGAGCGTTCACTGAGTTGTCGGTCCATTGGCATATCGTCTCCATTCAGAGGGGCCTGTTTTAAACAAGAAGCATTTCAGGGTAAAATATGTCGCTGTTCATCGAAAGTCGTGCTTCTTATTACCGGGTTTTCTGTCAAAATCCCTCCGAAGTCGTGGTGGAAGGGACTTGTAGGTGCCTCTTTCTTCGGCTGATTGAATTTAAAAAAAATTCACTTTTTGAATTATAAGAAGTAAACCCACAGTAATTTGTTTCAAACTATTTCAACAGGTGATTAGACGAAAGTAGTTTAAATTAATTTGTAATAATAATATTGATAATTAGTTAACCTTACGTAAGATCAATGAAAGATTGAAAGTAGACACCAGGCGTTTATTTATAAGAATTGAAGACACTTTCAACACAAAAATTAATAAATGCGCGAATTATTTGAAAACAAAACGATGCAAAAGGAAAAATATTGAATAATCTTGTACGCCTGATGAACCTGCGTGATGTTTTGTTTTGAAGTTGAAAGATCGAGTGGGAGGTTTGAATGTGCTCGCTCATCGGCACAACTTGTTCTCAGTTCAATGTGGCCTGCGAAAGATGACAACTGGTTATTTGTTTTTAATGTTATTTATTTCTTTATTTCGTTATTTCATTATTTGTTTATATGTTTGTAAAAGTTTGAAAAATATTTTACTATTAACAGAGAATTCATATCAATTTTGCTTATGACTGATGACTTCTACGCTCCACGACTTTGCAATGAAGGTAGATTGGAAGAGTTTTAAGAATATTTTCTATTTTTATTCTGTTCTTTTAATTTTAATTCTTATTCACGAATTTTAATCAAGAAAGAAAAGTGAACCTTTAAAACACACAAGCTTTTATGTGATCACATGATTACAGTTTATTTTAAATGTTGACCTAATATGTTTGGAGACCGCCTACGATAACTTAACCATGACCATCGTCAACAATACCATCATTATTAAAATTACCTGGAATTATTAATAATAATTGTAATAGTAATAATAATAATAATAATAATAACAGCAATAATAATAATCATCATCATCATCATAAACGCGACGTCTTCACCTGGGTGGTCCACTTCTTGCGATGAAGATGTAAGTCCTGCGCCGTTCTGCATCCAAGTCCTCTTTGAATTGTAATTGGTAGTCACGTGATCAGACTCCACCTTAAATTTCTGAATTGAGCGATAAAACGTTTAAAAACAATCAGGACATTTGAGGAAACATTTCAAAGGGAATCTTCGGCTCTGCTATCTTCGTCGTCGTCGTCGTCATCATCATCACCACCATCATCATCAGTATCATCAGCAACAGCTCCAACATGAGAACATTTAAAATTCAAAAGCAAATTTACATTTAAATAGAACTTTACGACACAGATTCATTCACAAATTAGTTTTGACAAAAAAATAAAAAGAAATAAAATGTCCACTATAAAGCACCTTGTGAGCGAAATAGTTGCCAATGTTCGACTTATCGTAATCGTCTGTTGGTTGATCCGCTGATGGGGGTTCGAATCCTGCTTTGAGTCTCTTGAGACTTCTGCGGTACTTGGACTGTCCTTGATCGTGAGCTTCCATCTTGGAGTGCTTGATTGGAGAGCTTTGACCGAGTAATTTCTGTTCCACGTTCTCAATGCTGAAGTGCATCCTCTTCTGGCAGTCTGCGCAAGACATGAGGAACTTCGTAACCGCTTCACGAGGTAGGAAAGCATATGTTTCCGCAATCTGTAATCACAAGTCATCGACACAAATAATTGTTTACGTTAAGTAACAAGATAACGACCAAGTGAAATGTTGATCATTAAGTTATTACAAGTTATTGACAAGCCAGTTGTTGTAGAATGTCCGTCGTCGCAATAAAGTTCAAGGTCGTCCACTTACAGCTCTATAGGTCCTTTTCTGTCCTGCATGTTTCCCGCCTCTTCCATCCATTTCCACGTGAACGTTGTAAATGATTTGGAAGAAATCCTCAACAACAGCAACTCTCTTGAGGCTTCTCTCACCAAGTTCCAGGCAGCAGGAGTTCTGAAAAATGTGGAAATGATGGTGGATGATGGTGGATAATGGTGGATGATGGTGGATGATGATGGATGATGATGGATGATGGTGGATGATGGTGGATGATGGTGGGTGATGGTGGGTGATGGTGGATGATGTTGGATGATGGTGGATGATGGTGGATGATGTTGGATGATGGTGAGGCGTAGTGAGTATGAAAGGTGATCAGAGATTCATTTGTTCAACAGCGAACACTTCCTTCCACAAATTGTCGTTCACCCGAAGCAAGAGAGCCGATAATAACGACAACTAATAATGCTTCCAGTGGGCCCCAAGCAGCATTTTACCTGTGCGAGGACAGGAGCATGAATAATGAGGCCAATATGCAACGTTCCACACGGTCATGTCAAGCGCTTTCAAATATTTCCAGGCGAAAAGGATGGAAACAAATGGAGGAGGCAGACTCAGAAATATGGAGCGGGTGAAAGAAAAATGAAGAGCTGAATAATTCCAGAACATTTTCAAGTTAAATTGAGTAACTTTGTGGAAGTGAAACAAGAGACATTCCTGTCCTGGGGAGTTTGCAGTGTCGCGTGCTCGCTAATTGAGCTGTCCGGGGGCATGCTGGGGACAAGGAGAGGTGGAAATTTGTGTTTTATGGGGGTATGAGTTTTATGGAGGGGGCATGATTATGTGGGGGAACGAGGGGTTTGGAAGGATGAGAAGGCGAGGGAAATAGTAATTAGTCATACCCTGGATGGTGAAATGTTCAGAGGAAGAATTTCACCCGTTTATGGTTAACAAGGATAATGCGATTCCGTTCCCATTTAATTGCATCTAAAGTTTGACAATTTCATCTTTCATTGCTTTTGAAACGTCATCATTGATTGGAATTCATTTGTTGCTGCTTCTCGATTCAGCCATTTCTTCCATCAACCACAACAACACGAGCTCGATTGCAGTGGAGAGAATTGGTTAAACAATTTATTTATTTAATTGTTTTTCTACAATTTCATAAAAATTCAATTTGTAAGAAATATTATTCTATCTCGAGTTGTAAATACTTCAACCTTCATACTTCAACTTGAAACTTCACGAGAATTATTGTCGTTGTAAATGTTATTGTTGTTGAAAGTTGTGAATATCCGAATTGAAGGTTGCAGTGCAAAACTTTCGCCACGAAAATGTGGAAGCACTTGCCATCAACGGTGAACCTCCAGCCTTCGAGTTTCTCAAACAAAGTCGGAGTCTTGCACGGATTTTAATCAGCGTTTTCTGAGAAGGAAATAAAGTGACTCTTAAGGATGTCGGTGGGAAGGAGAAGAGGATGAAATAAGAAGGAAGGAAGATCAGGAATGGAGCGAGCGGATCCAACTCTATCTCACCATGGAGATCATCCAACTCATCCCCTTTGGAAGGCTTCACTCCGCCATTTCTTCGCCTATCTGCTCCTGTTTTTGTTTTATTCAGGAAACCTATTCTTTGTTTCGCTCATCATCGCTCACAGCTGGAGTCAATCCGGATTGGAGTCATCAAAGTGGAAATGATGAGAAGGACTCCGCGCCTGGCACCACTCCAATCACTGAACAAGCACGGAGCGCACGGGGCGCATGATTTGTTCAAAAATAAGTTTAAATCTCACGTAAGCCAAGCTCGGATTATTCCTGCACAAAGCTTGTGTCTCCAAAAAAATCTGATCGTTCAGTTCAAGAAGTTCTAATGACACTGACGTCATTTTAAGGCAGAATTTTATTTTAATGATTGCACTGACGCACATCCCTAAAACCATCACAATTTGCGTGACTCAAGCGCATTCGATGATAGCATCATCACCACCACCACCATCATCATCATCATCATCATCACCACCACCATCATCATCATCATCACCATCATCATCACAACCTCATTAACATTAAAGTTGAATTTTATGTTGTGGGTTATTAAATTTTAAATATTTAAATAAATTATTTCCCCCGAAGAATCTGTCATCATCATCATCATCATCATCATCTGTCACCACGAGGCTCTTACAGGACCTTTAATGTCACGAGGTCTCTAATGCTGCCCCAGGTCACGTGTTCCTTTTAGTCTCCATGGTAACGACTATAAACGAATGGTTCTCGTTTCGCTCATCAACTGGCAACCGAGCCTTTTGCTTGGAAGGTGGAAATGAACAAAGTTTTATTGATGCCTTAGCTGCTTATATGAACTCGTAGCTGCTTATTTGAACCTTCAGCGTGTCAACTTGTAGTGGCTCAGAAACTGTTCGTGGGGGTGGAGGAGATGCTCAAGTTAGGTGAGAAGGAGTTCAGGGGTTGATTGAATGTTAATGTTAATTCATGTTAATTAAATGAGTACGTCATTTTATATTATTGTTTATGTATTGTTTGAAAATAAAGTCCAAATGGAGGGGCTTAAATGGAAACAAAGCCAGAAAATTTAAATTGGATGTAGAAATTAACGACAACTAATAACAATGTTGCTATGGTGTTTGTTATTGCGGTGCTTGGTTGAATAAAATTGCTCAAAAAAAAAAGAACAAAAACAATTAAAACCTCAATTTAAAATTTATTTAAAATCTCACAATTAAGAAGGGAACCAACTTTAGCGGGTATGTAAAGAACCTCTCTGTCTTTATCGTTAAATTCTTGGGATCCTCTGCCGAGCCTGAACCCTTTGGCTTTAACCCAAAACCTGAGCTTTGAGTTCTCAGTGATTGCATTCTCGACGCCCTTGAGAATATTGATGACCTTGCGGTATTTGCTTCTCGTGACAGTCTTAGTCTTTCCAGTTTCTCCATAATTCTTGAGCGCCCAAGCCTGGAACTTGGAAAACAACTGTTGCTGGTGAGCAGATTCCGATACGACTGGACATCGTTCAGGTGAATCGATTAGTTCACCTGGCGATGGAGGGTTAGTGAAAAGATGTTTCAAATCAACGGAGCTGGAAACGATGGATCCCTGGGTGTCCGAAGTCGATGAAGCTTCGTGGAATTTGTTTTCAGATGTTTCTTTTCCATCCCGTTCCACGCATTCAAGATCAACTTCATCGCTCGTACAAACCTCATCCATGACCAGGTAGTAAAAGGTAACAATCACAGTTAAACTTTTCAGTAACTCATCGGCAGACCGCGTGTTATCATTGTTTTTAGGCGTAGCACGAAATCTCTAAGCATCTTGTATTTGTACGTGGTCCTGCGCTGTGTCGGTCATCCGCTTCTCAGCTTCTCAGGTAAGCAAAGATTTGCATGTCACGTGTGCTGTGCACGTGGGTGATTCACAACCTCGCAGATCGAGTTCTGTCCACGTTAAGACGGGAAAAAAAAGTCAGGAAAATGCAGAAAACATTTACGAGGTCCAAATGCAAATCTTTCTGTGGCTCAGTAAGGTGTTCGAGTGAGAATTAAACAAATAGAATGCTGTACGATGGACCAGTAGTTTAAGAGAAGTAATGTGCAGTGATAGTTAGACATTCGTCACATGCGACAAGGAGACTTCCTTTGTCCTGCGAAGGTGCGCACAATACACGTGTCCGAGTGGACACAAGAACATTCCAAGGAACAGGTTTCGTCCAGCAAACTTCCGCACGTTCGTCTCCATGGAAACGGACTCTACTCTGCGTGCGTGCGGAAGACAGGACGGTGTAATTACTTTCCATTTCTGTCCATTACGTGAGCAGCAATTTGTCAAAGCACGCAGAACACTCCTTAAGCTTTCCTCTTTGTCTGCGCTTCGGAGTTGTAGAATGTGCGGCGCCTCCCTCATTAATTGTGCGCTGAGGTTTTTGTCTCCTTCGAGTTTGTGGAAATTATCGTTGGAGCTAAAACGTTTACTTCGATCAAAAAGTTTACGATTTCATTTTATTTTCTTCCAAATCATTTACATCCATCGAAAATAGGCGGAATAACTTTCCGTTAGGAAAGATTTTAATTGGCCGGCAAAGGCAGCATCGAACAAGTTATCCCTGCTCCTCTTGCATCGTCCTGCTTCTTTGTTCTCCTGTACACCTGTTGTCACTCCGGTTCGATTCCTCGCTCGAACCAACTCCTCCTGAAATATCGGAAGAATCATCCCGAGACGTTGAAAGTGACAATATGTTGTCATGGAAACCTGTAGACAGTCGACCAGCAGACCAACATCCCGACTGTCAGTAAGCAAATTACACGGTGCATTTGAGCCAAGCCTCCCATCAGCTCCCATTTCCGTCTTCTTCTTCCGCCTCCTCCTCTTCCATGCACTTTCCATTCAAGCATTTTTGCGTCTCAAACTTGGAAAGGTTTTCTCTTCGTTTCTTCCGTGGAAAGCGTCCAGCGGAGGGGAGCAGTTGTGCAGGTGAATATGTCTGGAATCGATAAATGGCGGGAGAGCATTACCTTCGCTTGAGAGGACACCTTTCCTTCTCCGTCCGACCCCAGGAGCTCGGAGTTGTTTGAGCCACCGACGTTAATTACTCCATTCAAGGAGGCTTATTATTTATTTGCTTATTACAGATCTCGGTGTTGATGTTCCTTAAGCACGTTAAATAGTTGTTGCGTTATGTTATTTAAGATACCAAATTGATGATGATTCAGGTGGGAAAGAATTTCATTCCTGAGAAAATGCGACGAAATCGTGTCAACTTGTCTGGCATCCACGTGTCATCGAATGAGAAGTCAACTGAAATCCCTGTGGACGTTAATTAAGGCTTGCAAGGCTCAGATATATTGGTTATTTTAACGTCAAACCCGGCGCAATTGCAAGAAGGAGAAGATAGATGGATGGATGGATGGGTGGATGAATAGATGGATGGGTGATTGGTGGATAAATGATGGATTGATGAATGGAAGGATGGAAACAATTCATGAGTTCTTTTTTGCGTCGAGCTGGTAAGACCTGCACTTGATTGATTCCGGCAGACCATCGTAGCGAATCACCTGCCGCTTCGTAATAACAGACAATGAGCATCCGACGACGCAGGAATGATTACAGTGGCGACAAACGCACAAGGAATGAGTGCAGCATCCCTGTGCATGTGCCTCTCCATCTCTTGGAGTGGAATTTGATCCTTTGAAACACGGGCTCCTCTCGCGTCATTTTTGTTTAATTAAATTTTTTAAGAGCTGAACCTGATATTTAATGGTGTAGGACTTGGAAACGTTACGTAATACTTCAGTTGAGGTTTTGAGGTTCCCTGCGTGGAGCTATCATCATGATTTCAGCCTCGCATCACAATTCACATCAGACATTCAAAGATATTTTATTTGTTCGGCAATTTAAAAGCCTGAGATGCTTCGAAGACTTTCCTGCCAATTGTTGTCCTCGGTTGTAATTGCTTCTCATTTATTAACGTTAATTTCCTCGACATACCCAATCTCCATATAAAAATAGGATTATTTCGGCACCTTTACGTAATAAACACAAATATTAATTGTGTCAAGCTGCAATTAATTTATAAATACGACGAATCAATATTTACAGTCAATTTATCAGCTGGACACTTTTCATTGCGATGACATCAGATAAATGAGCGTTTTAATCCCGTTCGTTGAGTTGAACTTCGGAAAGTTTGATTTCTTTCGCTTTCATTCCCGCTTTCGAAGTTTGACGCAATCCTGGAAGAGTGGCTTACGACATGTTATTGAATTAAACAGCCAAATGGAAAGACCAAATTACGCCACTTTTGCCTTCAAATTTCCAGAAATTTCCAACCGCATCTCGTCACAAAAGAGGAGGAATTTGATGCGGAAATTTTTTTTTTTTAGCTCGGACAAGTATCTAATTGAACAGAAGCGAATATGCCCGCAACACCCGCTGTGTGGCGTCTCTTCGGCCTCCAGCCAGTACAATCCATTAGCGAATCAAACAAATGCAACTCCGATGCGCTTATTGGCTTAATTCGAACTCAGGAACAGATGTGTATGTCCAAACAGGTGGAAGCTTCAACGGGCGAATTTCAGACATGTGACGCATCCGTGACAATCCGACTGATCAACCTCTCTTCGTGGAAGGAAATCGTAAAGAACCCAGACGATTGTCGTTAAAACGTGTTAGTTGTGAGTTCTAATTGCAGTCTTTCATTCGGGAAATTCCTAATCGCTCTTCAAACACCACTCTGTGAACGTCGAGATATCGCTGCAATTTCAACTGCCGGATTCGTTCAGGAGAGTTTCGACTCTTAAAAATAACGACGTGGGAGTCTAAAATCTCGAGGAGGACGCTAATGATGACAGGCTGCATGGAACGGTCTGGAAAGGAAAATTGGCTGACAAACCTTACTGGAAAATATCAGCAGGAAGACCCTCAAGAATCGTCGTTGAGCGGACCTCGGATGAGCTTCTGTTAGCCATGAATCAGTTAATATGTTAGCTTCTATGAACAACGAATCAGCTAATAAGTTAGCTGAATAATTAGTCAAGTACTGAAACAAGTCGCAGTTAAATAGGAATAATGAAAGCAAGCAACAAGTAATGAGCAAATAACACGAAGCTGCCGATTTTGCGTTTGAGACGCTTACATTGAATAAACAATGATGAAAGTGCCGAGTATAAAATTAAGATAAAAGAGAGCGTTTCCCTCCTCAAGAATTGTTAACTTTTAAAAGTGAACACGTTGAATATAATTCAGGGATGGTGAATAATTTGCGACGTGGACCGACATTTTAGGCCCTGAACATCACCTGAGTTTCAGGTGATTAAATGCCTTCGTTGCACTGCATTGCAACACTGTTGAACTTCAAACTCAGAGAACTTGAAGCCAACAAATCTTCATTTCGAATGAATCATCTTTGTTTGTATTTTTTATTTCACCATAAATTTGACGTAAGCAGTAGGCATGTACCGGGTATCCCGTTGGATTCTGTAACCGACCGGATAGAAGCCATCCGGAAATATCTGGTATCCGGTAGCCCATTATCGGGCGTCAATAAGCATAATTTTAATTCATCTTACTTAATACATAAATTTAGACAAATTTCTTTGTTTCATTGCAACTCTTCTTTGTTTTATTATCTGTGTAAATGTGACATCTCTGCGCCTTTACTTTTAAATTAATTTAATCGTGGCTGCTTCTCATGATCGCTTTAGAAGTTTTATTTGGAAGTATCTTTCAGTATTTCTGTAACCTGCAGTGCTAGTAATCCTAAGTCAAAAGTGGACGTTGAAATGTAAATGTATTTTGGTGAGCCAACCATACACTGTGAAGATAACCCACTGACATGGCGGTGCAAAAATTCATGGTGCTTTTCACTTCTGAGTGAGTTGCAAGTGAGCGACTTTTCAGTACTGCTGGAGATGTACTCTCTGAGATGACAGGAGAACTCATCATTGCTGCCTGAGAGCCGAGCATCTCATATTTCTTAAAATAAACGTGCCCTTACTTAATTTTAATTATGTTTGACTCATGACTTAAAGTGTGATACCTTCTTATAAATTATATGACCTATTTATTTCTTAAAAGAATTTTATTTTTTACCTTTCAGATTGCAAAGGCATTTTACTTTTCTGTTGATATTTGATGTGCGTATTTACTTGTTCGGCTCAATAAAAAGAAAGAAGAAATCAACAGGATTCACGACTGAATGTATATTTATAGTAAATGTATAGTAATTTTTAACTTTATTTCTTATTAATAAAATAAAAATGTGAAGATTCTCTGAGTTTTGTTTGATTTTTAAATAAACGTTTCTAAACACACAGTAGGATAAATCGAGAAATAATTGTTTTTTTTTTATAAATAAAACCAACTCTTACTCATATTTATAAACAAATACATCCGACTGTTCATCAAGTACAGTAACTTGAGATCCTGTGTTTGTGTAGAAAGACAAGTTTCTTGTAAAGAGAGTTTAGCAATTTTATGTGTGTGAGCTTATTTAACCTAAGTATTAATTATAGTGTTTACTGATCAAATTGGATTTGTTACACCCTTACTTAATGTAACTTATTGTAATATTTAATTGGATTACTTTTTATTTTTATTTTATACTATTGTGTTCCATTTCTAGGTCATTCTTCTTCCATTACATAATTATTAAATCATAAGATGCCAGAGTTCATGCCAAAGAGCAATATAATCCAAGCACGTGCACATGCTACCTACTTCGTGACACCACTAAGCCTCGGTGCATACAGCTAGTGAAGAACTCAAAGCAGGAATAAGAGAACTGCTCGAGAATGTTAAAGAAACATTTAAACTTTAAACAATTTAAAAATAACTTTATAGGCAGAATATCTTGTGTATGCTGCCATTGCGATCATGTTGTAATGTTTCTCTTCATTTCCTTCGGCATGTCAACCAACATAAGTTCTTCCTAAGATTGGCTAATTTGAGAGAATCGTTGACAGTCATTTGTTTTTTCAAAGAATTTGATGAATTTGATGAAATATTAATTCTTATTAGGCGATAAATAAAAGATGGAAAAGCAAAATAAGAAAGTGTATCGGTTGCTTATTGATATCCTCAAAACTCGATGTTTGAACACCTTGCTTCAAACTGATGAAAATATTTGATAATGTAAACTCTAATATCTGAAATGAGATAAGAAGGTTAATTCAACCTTATTCACAAATGCGGGAGTTGAGTTTAGTGAGGTTGAATGAGTCGAAAATAGAATGATATTCTGAAAGTTGACGATAATGCTATATATGGATAATACGTAATTCCTATAAATGTTATTAGTAAATAATAACATGTGAAACATTGCATCGATGAAACGTAGGCTTCTGTGCTTGAAGTGCGGAGACTCAGCAGGAGACAAAACTCATGACTTCGTTCAATCTTCCTTCCAAAATCACAAAATTCTCACAGAATTGGCTGGTACTTGCTACTCTCCCATTTATTTGTCTGGTCGAAGAATGATTTCTGTAGAAAAGTGTAAAGTTCAGAAAAGTCGAAAGCTGAAAACAACTGAAATGTTTGAAAACAAACATTATAAAGTGAATAATCACTTTCAAAACAAACTTAATTATATTTTAGCATTCATGAAATATTATTGTAGAAAATATGCATTTGTTAAATATTGTTATTAAACCATCCAACTATTAAAGATCTTATGGGAAAGTCTCAAAGTACAATCCTGGCCATTGAGTGAGTTACAATAACATACAACTTGTTAATAACATACAACTTTCTTAGTTAATTAACAAAGTCGACCCTTAACCCTAGACGTGATTGACAAAAGTGAGCATTGATTCAAACCATTCAACATCAATATTACCTGCAGAAATGATTAGTTTCGTAGAATCTTCTATTTTTCGATAATTTATCAATTGCATATTGATAAATTGAATTCAGTTTCAATATATTTTGAGTTTTTAACCTCTTCGTGCGTCCAAACTTACAATAATGTATAATTTAGCACAACAGCAACAATTCCTACCTCAAGGTAACTAAAGTCGAAAATCCCCCCCCTCATTTTTTCCGTTCAGGGAGCACTAAAAGTCGGACTTTTGTTTATTTTATTAAAGTCCATTGCTTAACTGAGATGATTTGGACTTGTTAGTTAGTGTTAGCGATAATAAAATAAAAAATTGTTAGAAGATTAAGTAGTCAGTTTAAAAGAATGTTAGATTAAAATAATGCATATTTAATTAATTAATTAATAGTCCACTTTTCACAAATCCACCTGTATATGAGGTCCACACTTGCTGGATTGCTAAGCATGGGACTCATCTCGGTTAGATTTGTTTTAAGGCGTATTTTTTCTCTTAGGACTGATTGGGCCGGACATTCCATGATGAATTGACGGACAGTTTCATCCTCCTGAGTGCAAACTTCACATTTGCCATCTGGATGGCGCTTCATACCATGACAAATACCATGAAGAGAAACAAGCACCGATTCAGAGCAAGACGGAGACTGGAAATGAAGGTCTCCTTCCTCCTTGAGACACATTGGAATTTGCTCTTCATCGATACAAGTTTCTCTATACTCTTGTAATGGAGGCTTCTTGGGTCTTCCCATCTGGTTTTCCACTGTTGGATAATGTTGGGCCACAGACCTTTTGACATACTTGACAGACGCTGGAATTCATCGGTCTATCTGCTCCCTGGTAGTGTCGGTTTTTGTTAGAGCATCGGCCTTCTCATTGCCATAGATTCCAACATGGGCGGGAACCCAGACGAGGACTTTTCTTCATTCATCTTGAATTTCTGAAATCAGAGAGCGTTTTGTAGATATCTCGATCTTTATAGTTGCAATCCTTTAGTGCCTGGCGCTAAGGGAATCGCTATGATAGGAAAATGACTATATTGAAGTTCTCCCCCTGATAGGAGTCCTTCACATGGAGTAAACACTCCACTACAGCTGCTAGTTCGGTCGAACTTATGCGATTATGACTTGACATCCTGAGGCTGATATCAACTTGCTTCTCTGGAATGAATATTCCAATTCCGACCCTGTCGTCCGAGGTCTTGGAGGCGTCTGTCTAGCAGAGGAGGTTTCCTTGGAGATCCTCGATTTTTTCCCTTGTAATGAGCATCCTCAGAAGGTTGTCGGCTGCTATGGAGAGGTTCGAGGTGTCGATCTATGTCATTTTCAGTCTCCAGGGGGAAGTTGTGGGAGCCTCCTCTACAATCTCTTAGGAGATCTCTCAGAAGCAGGGACTCAATCGTCTCGACTGGAGTGGAGATTCCTTTTTCTTCATCATGAGGTGATGCCTCGCTTGAGCCTTGGACTTCCTGCCATTAGAAATTAAATGTTTGTTATTAAGAGACTTGTTTTGTGTAGCGATGAACCTGAGGGCATGGTTTGCCATGAGCTAACGACGTAGGTCGAGAGGAAGCTCACCTCATTCCACTAGCAGAGACGAGGCACTCATTCGTGCCACCATAACAGATCTTCAATGCTTGTTACTGGATCTTGTTGTAGACGTCCTTGGTGTGCCTGCACCCTAGTCAAGTAGAGAGTCAAGGAGAGAGAGGATGGTGGCCCTGTAGACTTGCAGCAGGCTGGATTTATTTGCACCCCATGAGCTCCTCGAAATGGCTTTATGTGCATTGAGGCATTTGATGCAGCGGATTCTGACATCTGCCTGAGCAGACCAACTTAGTCTTGCATCCAGTGCAATACCTAAGAAGGTGGCCGTCGGAGACAGGGGGATTCCCTTGCCGATACGAAGTCTGCTATTGGCCTCGCTCCTCTTGACCCTGCTATTGGTAAATAAAACTGCTTGGGATTCAGACGCTGAGATCTTGAAACCATTAGCATAGAAACTTAGCCGTATCGTCGAGTTTTCTAAAAATTGGACCATTTGAGCCTGCATTTTATACGCCTGGTTACGAAATTCTTTCTTTGATAACGTCATATGAACATTCAACATGAATTTAGAGTTAGAAGGTGTGATTTTCTAGATTTAAATGGGTTATTGTAGCGAAATATTTTTATTGAATCTTTTTAGAAGTTTTCATCATGAGTTGCCTCAAGAGTTGCATCATGAGTTGGCATGGCATCACTTAAACAAAAATCTCAAATAGTATATAATTTTCAAATTTATTTTGACGATTTTAAATGATGAATATAATAATATCAATATGCTCTTTAGAACGCAACAATTCGAAGAATTTGTTACATTTGGATAATCGGCACAATAAACAGGTCCACAAACGAAAATATTATTTAAGTGCTGATTTTAACCCAATATTATTTACTTTGTTGAATCCTTTAATAGCAAATAACTTAGTGAGAAAATGAGGCCTAGTTGGGTTGTCAGGTGGGACGTCATGTCATTTCAGTTGTTTTCAGGACGGCAGGCCTTCGCTCAACCATTCAAAATTAATTGACGAACTATTTTTGAGTGTCAAACTTATAAGCTGAGAGGAGTTAAGATCTTTACCAAAAAATATTTATCTGGTACTGAATTCTAAGAGAAGAAGACTGCTCAAAAGCACCACTTTCGTCCCATTACTGCCCCTGAGTTTCTTTTTATCATCTTCTCCAACCACTATACTAATGTTAAACATTGCCAGCACAACATCAGCTTTCAGCAATCTATTAATGATCTCCTTCCTGGTTGGTCTATTGGGAATTAGGATTTGCAAGTTAAATTTGAAATTGACATTACTGAAAACAATTTCACTTACTGCTACAAATTCAGCTTTTAGACCTGCACAAGGGGATATCTAAGCAAAATGCTATACCCTGCCTAGTATGAAGGTCAAAAGGTTTGCTCACCAAAGCTGAATAAATACAGCAAAATAGAAATAGTCATAGAAAGAAAAACAAGTAAATTTCCAACATTCAGAAATTGAAATCAAAGGCCATGATCAGCAGCATACTCTTCTCCAGCAATCAGAAAATGAAATCTTACAGCATTAACTAAAACATGTCAAGAATGAATTTACACACATACTCAGAAAGCATATAATATTAATTATTACCCAACACAACTCCAAACAAGTGACTCTTATTGTAAAAAAGAGTTGACATCTGAAATTGGCTTTGAGGTCCTCCATTTCAATTCTTCTAGAAGTCACATGAATATGCCCTATGAGCCCAGGATAAACTAATTAAAAGATCTCTTCTGAATTAAACAGAAACAAAATTAACATCCTGGACACACTTTATTAAACATCAAGTCAAATAGCCATAACTAAATTGGCCAATTTGAAATTCATATTACAATTCAATGGCACAAATCAAAATTCAAGAAATTGAAGACTATAAATAATTGAACATTTCTCAATGACTACAAAGTTTAAAACAATTTTGATGGCTCATTGGCAATGTAGCACTCAATTCTGTAGTTACTTCCATAGTTGTTATCCCAAAAGATTTGATTTGAAGAAACAAACATGACTGAAAATTCCATGCTATTTCCAAACTGGAAATACTCAGGGATGTGGATCGAATATGAAAATTTATCTGTTGCTCCATCGTTTGAACCGGAGTCATACACTGCTGCAACGTCTGTATAAGTCAACCAACCATTCATGGTGTATCTAATATTGACAACCTTATGGAAAGCCATGTTCATAACTCTAATTTTCCCATACACAAGGCTTTTATGATCATCAACAAAACAGTTTTCCAACAAAACTTTTCTTTCTTGAACACGACGAAGGAAGTCGGGACTGTTATCTGGAGATGAGAAGCAAATGCATAACTTGCGAACTTGAATGAAATTGATTTTATTAGCAGAGGAACATTCTTCGTCCAAGTTGAGATTCCTCATGGCAGATTCAGGCACAATTGGCGGTTCATCCAAGTCAATGACATGCCTTATAGAAGCCAGATCAAGGCCTAGGCATCAGCAAACCTGACAGCTTTCTTCTTGCCGGGAGTTGAAGGAGGTGTCTTGCTTGTCTTGAGGGATATGCACTTTCTCAAGTTTTTTTCTCTGAGATATTCAAACTCATTGTCTTCAGAGAATGTTGTTGTACTTCCAGCAGCAGCTTGCAAAATAGCTGCATTAGCCAAACGATTCTCAGCTTTTTCATCTTCAGATATTCCAAGAATCAGACTTAACTGTAGATTTCCTGGTTTGATGCCAGTTTGGTTCCGAAGACTATCTGCTTCCACATTAATATCTTCAAGACTAGATCGGCTGCTAGTTCTGTTGGTGTGTATGGAATCAGTATCACTCACTGACAGTGAAAACTGTGCATAACGTAAACTTCTGTCAGGAGATTCACGATAAACGTCCAAGTTCCTAAGAGCAAAGTCTTGGCTACTTTGATTAGGTGATCTGAGCGCACTTATACTATCACTGGAATCCCCCATCTGGTTTGTTAAATAACGCAGGAAGTAACATGGCACAGTTTTGTTTCTGGATGAGACGAACTACGAGTTTCTTCAAAATAATCCTGAAACAAATGCTCGCGGTTCTGCAAACGAGTGCCCTCGACGGTAACCTTCGTCCCGGCGCGTTTCTCCTTGTTTAGGTCAGAGATTTATTTTGGTACCTGCTCTCTACTTCTTTCTTTAAGTTTTTTTTTAGTGAAAATTATGTGTTTTGCATATGTGCTAGGACGGAATGTCTGATTAAGGTACTTGATAACCATAACCATCAAGATCTGAAATGAGAGTTTATTAGTATTTATTACTTGTCAAATTTTGATATGTTAATAGTTTCGAAGAATTGGTAAGAACCAGCCTTAACGCCATTAAATTAAAAGTAATTCAAAAGCATTTTATATTCGATGAATAGCAAACAGCTGAATAAATTAAAGTCTCTTTGCAATGCTAAATTTTTCTAAAGAAGTCACATTTTAATTTATAAGATGCCGGTTAAAAGCAAATTTGGAAACCATCTTCTAGAAACGAAGCTATCAAGCTTTGGATGTGAAAGATTTAATAGTGCGGGATGGAGGACTTAACCTTCCTTGAAACATTTTCATAGAAAAAATTCAGTCTAGCGCAAGGTTGTCATTTACGGGTAGGGAGGGAAACGCTCCCTGACATTTGTTAAAAATCAAAAAAGGTCTTAGACCCTAGAGTGTTTCTATATACCATTCTCCCTTGAAATAAATGATTTTAAACTCCCCCTCCCCCTTGTCAAGAATTATCAAACTTTTTCAACCCCCCCCTATTTTGTTGACATAATTTATGGATATCCCTTTAGAGTTAATTATTTTGATGTACAAGCAAAATATTGACCTATATCTAGACGCTCAAAACCTTGCAACGTTGATTGCAGAAATTTTCAAATGTATTTAATCAATAACAAAGTATAAAAAATATTACACATAACCCGCTCACACATTTCAGGTATAAGTTTGCTCAACGTAGCCTCATCGATCAGTCAACGTAAACTTCCGGTTGACACGCGACGTGTTAGCTTATTGCCGGATTATGAGGATCGGTAGATATTAGAAAGACTTAAGAAATGCTTCCATTACATGCAGACGATAAACCGTTCAAGGCGGGATTTCGCATACAGGAGAGAATTTCAGGATGGATCAGGTAAATAAGTTATTAACAAATAAGAAATTTATGATAACATCATATTTAAACATCTGCTTTTATCATCAACTGGGTGAAACAAAGATTAGAGGCTTGGTAAACCTTGGTGAAGATGACGAATTGGTTTTAATGTTGTCTTTCTTGCATTTTATGTGTGTTATTTAACTATGAGGTGATCAGCTGGTTTTTGTTTTGAGAAATGTGTGATACACCATTAGTAATATTGTTGTTCTAAAAGATGTATCTCAAAATGCAAAATGTTGCTTGCTTTTGTAGGTTAATATTTGCAGACAAGAGCTCCAAGAATCTGTTTTTATTCCTCTTGTTGAATTTAACCATGGCTTTTGTGGAACTTTTGTATGGAATATGGACGAACAGGTTTGCTTTTATTGATCAGGATTTACTCAGGGTTAAAATTTTAATTTCTACTTAAACATCTAACGAAACAAAAATAAGACTGGATTTGTAACCATAATTATTTATCAGTTAGGTCTGATATCAGACTCATTTCACATGTTCTTTGATTGCACTGCATTGGTAGCAGGTCTGGCAGCTTCAATCATTGCCAGGTGGAGATCGAATGACAAGTATCCTTATGGGTTGGTTGGCTATTTTTATAAAGTGCTGCGATTGGACACTATCTTTCACTATCACTAACTTTGTATGAAGTTGTAAATGTAAGCAATAATTTCATTCAAAACTTATTATTCTATGGTGCACTCTTGCAATGTTTATTCTACAAGTTTTATTGATTTTTACAAACAAACAAATGTCAATGAGAAGTTTGTGTGTTTAAAAAAACTAGATTCTTTAATTAGACTTTTCATTCAATGATATTAGTCAGATGTTTACATTGAAGTTGAATTTTGCTGTTGAAGATTTGTTTGTTTGACTAAATAGCACATGAATGAGTTTATTGATTCTGAGTGTTTCAGTGTCGTTGCAGTTACGTTAGAGCCGAAGTTTTGGCAGGATTTGTGAACGGTCTCTTCCTGCTCTTCATTGCCTTCTTCATTTTCTCAGAAGCCGTTGAAGTAAATGTTTTTATTCATTTATTTTCAGCTGCATTGCACTCTCACATTACATCTGATTATTTAACGTAAATTCAGGATTTATTTGAATAACCATTTAAATGAATGCCAAGTTGATTAATTGATTGGTTAATGACCAATAATCATTTGTTATAAAATGTTTTTATTACCAAAATCTTGTAATGGTTCATAAAAGACACCAGCCATTTGATTCATTGCAACATTTGGCACAATGGTTAAATTAAAAATTTAGATCATATTATATATTAAGAGTCTACATTACAGAGGATGCTGTGATGTGTAGTTGGTGAACAGTAGGAAAGCTAAATAAATAATTGGATAAGCCAATTAGATTCTTAGGTTGTTAGCAGGATGTCTGCAATTTGTTTGCAAATTGATCAAAACCAAAAGCCTGCAAAACATAAATAATGAATTTAGCTCGATTCCTGATAGAAACCAAACATTCTTTATTGCCCGAGAACAATTGATGTTGTTCGTAACCGCTTGGACATCGTCTTACAGAGGACGTTCGAACCGCCCGAGGTCCATCACGACAGACTTTTCTTGATCTCCGTTCTGGGTTTCATCGTCAACCTCATCGGAATATTTGTCTTTCAACATGGAGGGGCTCATCACGGTCATTCCCACGGTGGAGGAGGGCACAACCACTCGCACGGGGGTCACAACCACTCTCACGGAGGTCACGGTCATGCTCACGGAGGTCACGGTCATGCTCACGGAGGTCACGGACATTCTCACGAACAACATTGCGACGAAGTTGAAGGTAAACAATTGACTTACTTCATTCCTCAATTAAGTCACAATGTTTCACAATCCTTGACAAGATCCTTACATAAATTTATTATTACTATTACCGACGTCCTTTTTCATTAGGTAAAAATAATCAAGGACGATTTTGCAAAGTGATTTTTTTTTTAATTTTCAGAAAAACATTCTCAAAGCTCTCAAAGCAAAATCTTTCAAGGTCCATTTGATTGTCTATTTAATGTTTCTTAAATTGTTTCAATTGTCAATCTATTTCAATGTTAAATAAGCAGCCTTTCGTTGATCATTTGTGTCGGTTTTTCGTTCCTGGATGCTTTGCGTCCCTCGTAAAAGTACTTTTAATTGGTTTTTGTTCAACATCTTAGATCTCATTTTCACCTTAATGTATTAAGTGTTTACATATTTTTAAACGATGCAATTAGGTCATAATTAGTTATTTGTAATTATTGTTGTTGCATTTGAAGGTGTATTCCTTCACATTATGGCTGACACTCTGGGAAGTGTGGGAGTTATAATATCGTCGATGCTCATCCATTACTTCGGTTGGATGATCGCCGACCCCATATGCTCCATATTCATTTCCGTCCTCATCGGTCTGAGGTGACCAAAAATGTTATTCGTTTTTAAATTAAAGCAGATTCGTGCAAGTACGAGCGGTTGCACAAAGGTTTCAACTTTTTAATTTTTGTTTTAAGCGTTTTTCCGCTGCTCGGGGAGTCTTCGGCGATCCTCATGCAGAGGCAGCCGAAGGAACTCGACCATTTGCTGCCCGGTTGCTTCACTAAAGTGAGACCGTGTTCATTATTTTATTATGGATTGAACATTCTTTAATCACATTTTGCACTTTTGTGAGTATATATTGTGACAAAATATTTTTGTTTGTAGGTGAGCCAGTTGGAAGGTGTGTACAGTGTGCAAGAACCTCACTTCTGGACACTTTGTAGTGACGTCTACGTTGGAGCTCTTAAACTGGAAGCTGCACCA
Source organism: Hirudo medicinalis (assembly GCA_011800805.1). Classification (NCBI taxonomy): domain Eukaryota; kingdom Metazoa; phylum Annelida; class Clitellata; order Hirudinida; family Hirudinidae; genus Hirudo; species Hirudo medicinalis. The sequence continues at coordinate 210,694 of MPNW01000009.1, forward strand.
GGAGCAGATCACAAGTACCTCCTCAGTCAAACACACAATATTTTCACTGCTGTTAGTAAATCATATTTTACCATTTTTTTTGATCAAACATGCCATTATTCCTGTCCTTGAATTTCAGATAGGAGTGAGGCAACTCTATGTACAGATTGATACTGCATTAATTTGAAAAGCAGCTACTGTGAGAGTTCAGATGAGTTTGTTGACAGAATGTGGTGATCGTGTAGGAAATGCGTTGTTTGCCTGTTTAATACAGTGTATCGAATGTTTTTGATTGAAACCCATCTATGATGCCATCTTTCGTTCAACTTTAATCATTTGATGGTATCTAGCTGACATTTGTTTTAAATACAACTGTATCATCTAGTCAAATGTTGTGCTCTACACGAGGTATAAAGGTGGACGATTACAGGTAGGTGCTCGTCACTGTTGCGTTCAACATTCAATGGCGTGTCATGGTTCGTTGGGCAGCTGGTAAGCATTGTAAAGCTGAGGCATTGCGACCTCAAGTTGTAGAGAGAACTTATTGTTCAAGTTAGAAGAAGTGAACCGAAATGTCGCCCTTGACTGATGTTGCTTGAAACGAGTTTTACTTGTTTATCCGCATGGAAATCAACAAAAGTCGTCTCACCGGCAGTGGGTGAGTAGATTTTCCTGTGAGTTGCGTGTGCGTACAAAACAGGTTTCTGAGAGATTTATCGAATATCCGAGTGTAGGATTCGCTTTTTTCTCCGATGGCTTTACAGTCGAAAATCTCGACTATCTTGGAATTATTTATTTTTATCGGTTTGCGAAGTGGTGTCGAAGAGCTCCGATGAAAATCCAACCGCTTAATCGATGTCGAGCACTCTCATTGTTTTAATTCCGATAGAAATTGTATATAGCCTTCAAAACCGTGATATTTGAAACCCCAAAATCATCGGTGACATTCCATCCTTAAATTCTTGTAATCCTAAGGTTTTAGACTTTTAAACGAGTTAATATTGATTGCCTCATACTTTATTGCTTTCATTTAATTACAGATAGAAATACGGAGATTACTTTAATAGCCGTTACTTTATCTTAATAGAAAGATATTGCTTGAATCCTACTATAGTATTGTGGTGCAATAGAGATTCTAACTCATTTTATCTGTTCAGTAAAATAGGAATCATTAAGTTATTCATGAATGATATGGGATCACGGAAGCTGCTTGTATTGTCGGTTTTCTCAGCTAGCGTCAAATTGAACTTGTTTGTTGAATTCATGTTGACCAAAATTTATTATTAGTCGGCCACAATTAGATTATATTAAAGCTCTTAAGTGATGGGTACTGTTTTTAATTGTACTAAATGGAAATTAACGAAATAATCATTGACTTTAATAAATCACATAACATGAAGCATAATGGAATAAGTTGGTGACAAGTCATTCGAAAAACAGAGTAGCAACATTTATAAAAATGTTCGTCAACCGCAAGGTAAAATATTGAAAGAAATAAAAAAGTTGAGAAATTGAAGGTAAACCTCACTCGTTGTGGGAGCATCGTCCTAAATATTGAAAATAAACTGCAATCACTGACCGCTTAAATTAAAGTAAATAAAAAAAGAACCTTTCAACATTCAAAATCGCATACTGATATTCAAGAATAAGTGCAAATTCATTTACCTTTATTTCACATATTCAATTTATGAGAGGCGAACTATTCTGGTCATTACGAGCAGTTTTCTGACAGCTTTTGTGTTATTCTGTGAGGCAGTGATGAAGAGTATGCAACAGGGTCAGATGTAAGCGAAGAGAAGATGATGCCTCAAGACATGGAGGCTTTCTTCAAACACCCCCTTGTTGCTGCAAACCAGGGTGACAATGGGGACACCCTAGCCCTTCTTCATGAATATCAAACACTTTATTCCGGTCACGCGGCTAGATCCGAAAATTCACCTATTCAGTGAGAATGCTTTCGCTAACTAATTTTTGCATTCATGAAGTTGTATGTCTGTGTTAAAAGAGTCATTAAATGATACTTGAAGGATTTTTGATGCAAACTTCGATCCGAAAGTGTCCACCGCTTCTGGGTTGGATCCTCCTTTGAATACAGCAGTCAGTATCTGATTGATGATATCATATATTGTATAACATATCTTTCTTTCAAATAATTAATCATTATGGGATTGAAAGCGAAGGTCGGAATGATTATTCGTTACTTATTGCAGTTCAAACCACAAATTGTTGAGAAGAAAGAGTTTTATAAAAATGAACCCAGTCGCAACTCAATTTCTGATTCCCTTTCACACCAAAACAAAGGAAACATTAGTGACCCTACATTGCCTTCCATAAATATCCTGAGCAGATCAACTTTTACTCAGAATCCCTATACTCCACCGACTTCGACAAAATGTTTAAACTCTCAAAATGTTTTCCACTCCATACACAATCCCACAAGTGATTTGAAGAACAACGTCAATACAAAAACTGAACTATTGAAATCCACCGACATGATGTTCAAGATGTCCACTGATCCTTTAGTAGAGTCAACAAGAGTGATTGCCTCGTATAATAAATTAAAACCTGAAAATTCTTTCACGATTTGCAACCAGGCGAAAGATCTGAAATTGAATAAAGTGCCTGTTTTATCTACATTGAACGAAGACATAGAAGCTACCACTCCTCACTCGAGTCGAGTTGTCCTTACCAATATCCCTCCTCAATTCAACCAACCTGCTTTCCCGCACCAGGTAAATTCTGCAGAAAGTTCAGCAATCGACATGTCTTTTCAGACCAATGCCCAAAACCTTAAAATGGCTAATAACACTTCGGGTAAGTTTCTCACGAGCAAGCAATTCTTTGGAGACAGTGACCTGATTCAAATGTTAGAAAAGCAAATGCCTCCTGAGCAGTTTGCCCACTCAGTCAGCATGTCCTCAAATTCCAAAAAATCCCAAAAATTACATCCAAACATTCCCTCTCTTCCTTTTCCACTTCCCGAGGTGCCTTTGGGTTACCGCTTGGTCATCACCCATCTCCCCATCACGAACGATCAGGAACCAGACTCGAAGCACATCACTCAGCTAATCATTGACAATCCGATTGTCCCTCAGGCAACTTCTCTCATCCCAGAAGTTCCGCTGAAACAAACCAACCTCACGACTGCTGGTAAGTCAAGAGACCCTGAAAATGATGCATTTCCCAAGAAATACATGACTTCACATGAACCTAGCGTGAGGATGGCTGAAAACATCGACACGAATGCTCACTCATCCGCAATTCCAAAAGAAAATATTTTAAAGAGGTCACTCGAAGAGGCCAACCTTTTGCCTTTATTGACCAATTCTCCAAATGAAGCCCTGAGAGATGAAACAGATGACTTCTCTCTTAATCCATCACTAGAACTTCCTTCACTGCAAAAGGAACTCAACTTACCTTCTTGGCAAACTTCAGTTCGATCACCGTCTTCTCCAGCCACGACCTCAGTAAGTTGTTAGTTCTTCTTAGATTGAATGCAGTCCAAATTATTAACTGGTTAATTATGCAATTTTCTGATTAAATATTCATCACAAGGAAGTTTCGTGTTCGCCACCCATGAAGAAGCTTTCATACAAAGGCAGACCAAATGCTCGTTGGAACCACATTACTTGCATACCCAAGATGTAAAGTAGTTTAATGATTATTCCCATTTAAATGTAATATAATAATTATTATTTACAAACAATGTATTAATAATTCTTAAAAACATCTTTAGAGAACCCGATAACAGTGGATTTAAGTTCTACCTCGAAGCTGCCATTTCTACAAATCCAAAGAAAAACGAAGATCGTGTGACTTACCTCAACAAAAGTAAGTTTGAATAATTACACATTTCTATACATCATATTTTTAATTGATTAATAATTACTTAATAATTTAATTTGTTTCATAATTAATTGGTTAATTGTCTGTTAGCAAATAAAATGGACATTTGAAAACGCAGGTCAGTATTATGGTTTAGTTCTCCAGCACAATCCTGCGATTCCTGAGATATTTCCTCTTTCTCCAACTTTAAGGGTCGGTAATATTTATTATTGCATAATGCTACAAATCATAATACATTTAATTGCATGTATGTATAACATAAACAACTTATCATTTCAGATAAACACGTTATATCACAATAAAAATATATAATGTCAGATATATAATTGAAAGATTAATTTATAAATGAGAACATGTTCTGTAATCAGTCAGTGGTCATGTTGGTCTTCAGAGAAAGACTTTCTGTGGCCGAAGAGATGAGGGCCTGGGAATGCTGGTATTCGAGGCAGCACAGTTACAAGCAGCGTGTCCTCGATATAGGTCGGTTCGTAAACCATTTAGAACCTAGTCTTTAAATAACAGTTAAATATGTTGCCGTCAATACAGAATGAGCAGAACATAAATATAATTTTATGAATTTCAGATTCAAAGAACTCAGGAGTCAGTGATGGATTTTCGAAACCACTTTTCATCGAGGAGGTTTCCCACAATGCTGCTTCTATAACCTGGAATAAGCACACATCTGTCAAAGTATGCTCATTGGATATTAATTATCTCATTAGTTATTGATTGCCTTATTACTTGATTAATTTTTAATTAATTATGCAGTTGAATCTTGCATTGAACTGTTTGAGCACGGATTTTAGTCATCAAAAGGGAATCAGGGTGATGCTTACATTTTGATGTTAATTAGTTTTGATATTATATTTGTTTTGTTTATGAATAATATTGTTTTGTTTAACATGATTATCGTTAACAGGGCAATCCTTTGCACATTCAGATCGACACCTACGAAGGAGATTCGCCTCAAATTTCCCACAGAGCTTATTGTCAGATCAAAGTCTTCTGCGATAAGGTTGAATCTTGTGATTTTAATAAAATTTAAAAAAAAACTTTTAATTTATTCGAAATGAAAATGATTTCAAAACAGGGGGCAGATAGAAAAGTTCGTGAAGAAGAAAAGAAACGATCGAAAAATTCCGAAGGTTGAAGTTATTTCATGATTTTAAAATTAAAATTGAAACATAGAAATTATGGAAGTTGTTTTTGTTGTTTTTATGGTAATTTTGTCTTTCTTTTATGAATAATTAATTAGATTTAATATATTACACTCACAACTAACTTGTGAGTAGTCATTGAGAATGTCTTATTCTTGATATTACTATCATAAGTATAAATCAGAGTAAAATGAAATATTATAAATTCAAACATACTGATTAAGACTAGTTAAATGATTTTAATAAAATGATTACTCATAAGATCACGAGCACCAGGAACCATGCGATCAATCGTATTTTTATTCCATGGTTGACATCACAACACCTCCTATTCTATTTTCACCATCCACTTCATCACAGGTAAATTACATTCAGCAATACTGCATTCAGTCTTATTAATAATTTAATTAAAAAGAATGAAATAATATTACCAAATATTTTAAAATTAATTCACATATCGAACTCCATTTGCACCAGTTTCAAGACAAGAAAAGTCCCAACGTGAATCTGGCCACCAAAAGGCGAAGGTTTTCAATAAAATATCAACAATTGCAATTTGAAGACCAAAATTGGCGAACATTTACATTTTTTGAAACAAAATCTTCACAGCACCGACATCTTGGACGGACAACCAGGAAGCAAGCAACGGACAAAGAATGATAAGCGTGAGACATTTGGAACAAAATCATAAAAAAACAATTAATTTTTAATTAACTTCTTGACTACGTGCACAATATTCACAATTTTAGTCCTATTGTTTGTGAGGGAGGAAAGAAACGCAGTGTTCAATGCTCTTGTGGTTCAGCAGCCAACTGTTCACTGTCTGTCCAGAGCGGTCAGTGTTTCGTTTCTTCCAGTGAGGATGCGAATAATAATAATATTAATAATAATAATAATAATAATATCAATAATAATAACAATATCAATAATAATAACAATAGAATATATTAATAATAATATTCTTGATATATTCGTAATAATAACGATAAAAACATCATGGCCACTTCATCTTCAGATTCAAGAAAAATTTCTCAATTCCTCTGTGAACGTTGAAAACATTTACAAAGAATCAAAATTGTTCGTCCACATTTGATTTTGATATTCACACCATTAATTATTTTAATTTAAATAGCATTAGCTTTTGATATTTATTTATATTGGTATCATTAGTAATTAATATCATTCTCCACTCAATTACTTCTATTTCTGGCATTTTGTAGCATTTTAATAAATTAAAAGAAAGCATGCATTGATGATGATTGTGATGTTGTTTGCATTCAAGCATGAAGGTCAAGGTCGATGACGTCATCGTGTCTTGCATGGCAGACGAATCGACGTTCACCATCAGATTTCATTACCACCCCCAAAGTTCAGCCGAAAGCGCAACCTCCTGTGACGTCATACTGACCGAAATACGCGTACAAAATGATTTTGGATGAGCTTCATGACACACATGAGTCATTCATTGAATTAAATTTTCAAACGAATTATTAGTTCTACCGGATGTCGCATGAAATAATTTATGTTGAAACAAACTATTTCATTGTTCACTCATGCACGTCCGGAGTCATTTTTCTACTTTTAATTTGACACAAAAACTTCCACTTAAAAAGTGACAATTTTTCCAAACTCCATTTTTACTCTTGCTGAAAAGAAACCCAACGTAACATCAACGTATATCGTTGTTAAGTTTTGTTGTACATTTTGGTTTTTGTAAACTGAACTTAATTGCAGCTGAGGAGTTCGGGTTTAAGAAAATAATAAAGATGAATAATTTTTAACAATAAATAAATAATTTACAAACTAATGAATGTATGTAAGAATAAAGCAGATTATTAATAAAAATGTTTTTGAACAGAATTCATCTACGTGATAAAACGACAGTTTAAAGCAATCGTTAAAAGTCGTAAAACAAGCGTTCAATAACGACATTAATCTTTAAGGTTCCTGTTCTGGTACTAAATGAATAATGGAGATTCATTAATTTTTAGAAGATTTAGGACGCCATTGAACATCAACTGGCGACTAAATTTGGTAGTTCATCAGGGTGATGGAGACAAAATTCTTCAAGTTAGTCAAAAAACACATTTTAAAAAACGTAAAGTTAAAATCATGAGAAAATGACGATACTTAAATCACTTGTTGTCTTGAAATCCTCTCTCTAAATTTGGAATGGTTTCTGTGGACTTCTACGGCATGTGCGACTACTTCCGAACGATGACGCAAGTCCTCTGAGATGAACACACCACTTGTTTGGATTCACTCACAACATCATTTGTTCAGCGGCTTATTAATTTCCAGTATTTCTTCAATAATAACCAGCTCAAGTTTATTACATGCTCATTTAAAGATGTCTAAATTATCCCCTCGTTCAAGCCTCAAAAACTTCCGATGAACAAAATCGTCCAATTGATGGCGATGAAAATTGGAACAATTTTCTTTCCCACGTAGTCAGTTCGAAGAATGTAAACAGAGAACCAAGTGCAGCAGAAATAATTTCCACTATTATCATCATCATCGTCAGTGCCACATAAAAGAGCTGGTACCCCTTTTCGCTTTCAATGTGTTTCATATTTAGTGTTTCACTGTCATGGAAGGACTATTTGTTCTCATACTGTATTTCGCTACCTCGTCCATCGCTGCCAGACCTCCTAAAGGAGGAGGGGTAATTACTTAACCTATTTACTTAATATTGCTTATCGGTTAACTGAATACCTTAATTGATGTTTGATGTTGATAAATTTGTGTGAGACAATTCCTCGTACAAACAACAGAAATCCTCTCTGAGCAACCAAGAATGCTTCCTCCTCAGATCAAACGACACCATTGCACTCACCAAGGGTTTTAGCACATACCTGGAAATAGGTCATTTACTACAAATTCCTTTTTATTTTTTAGAAGTAATGAAAATTAGTAAAATAATGTTTGATTTACATAATTACATAACATCTTGTATCTAAACCATAGAATTTAAAATGGTCACTGATCATCTCAACTTCAGACATAATAATCACATTGTTTCTTATCCGTCGGTAAATGCAAGATTCGATTAGAGCACGAGCTCGTTGATAATCCTTACACAACACAAAACAAGGGAACATCAACGTGGGGGAAGACTTCAACATGTCAATGGATGTTCTTCCAAGTCCACTCAGCCACAACGGCATCCTGCTCTCCATCGGTTCAGAACCAAACTTCGGATATTACGAGTGGAAGACTAAGGCTGTCAACACTCAATTCTTAGTCGTCGAATTCATATTTTCTGCAGTAAGTTGCAATATGTTTCTATAACAACGTATTTCTATAACAACATACGAATAAAAATCCAAATAAACACAAATAATAAGAATTACAGAATGAAGTAAAATAAACAGTTTTGTTCAAAACATTTGTAAACAGTTGGCTCTGACAGTGAAAGCCTTGAACACGGAACATCTTCAACAGATTGAAGTTTACAAAACTTATCCCGTTCCTTACAAAATAGACGACGCCAGGTGGCATTCAGTTAAAGGTTTGAAGACAAAATTGCTTATTTTAATTTATTATTTTAGACATTGTTGAAAAAACTGAAAAGTGTGAAAATAAATTCATTCGATAGTAAACAAATTAATTGATTTAAAAGTAACGAGGACACGACGATATTGGAGAGTTCAGTTGGACAATTTAAATGTAACCAGAGATATCTCTGTGAAGACGAATGTACTCCTACAGCAAAAACCCGCATTCATCGGAGGGAGACCAAGTAACAAGAAGTTATATATTAGTAACAATAATAATAATAATAATAATTTATCAGTTACGATTATAATTAATAATAAATATCCATTAGTTATAATAAGCAATCATATATTTACCAGATATTACCAATTATGGTAATGCTATCACATAAGCCTTCATCATGTAATCGAAGTTGTAAAAATAGTTACTGACATTTCTTAACTGATTTTTCTATGACGACTACCTTAACTTGCTGTGGGTGACTTGTAATGCAGGATACATAGACCACCAGTTTCAAGGAGTCATAAAAAATGTCAAGGTCAATGGTAGGGCTGTGCATGTGAAGAGCAAATCGAATGAGTTGGTGGACGTGATGGGCTGCAACTCCAATGAAGCTTCTCTTTTCATCGGTTGGATCAAAGGCACCAAAGCACACATAAGTTGAAGACTTCAACTCCGTCATGCTTAAATACTTATGTGAAACTTACTTACGTAAAACTTACTTATGTGAAACTGTTTTCAAATTCTAGCACTCATCGGCTTATATTTGAATAATATTTACATCTGTTAATATCGCAATGGCATCATGTTTTTATTTACCTTTCAACTAGATTTTTATCACAGCTTATTTTAAACTAGTTTCAAAACCATGAAGCACTTCTTTCTTCAATAGTGTGATAGTTCGCTAAATAGGAATACTGGGATGCATTAGATGAAGCTGAATGTTGTTGTTTAAATCAAATTCCTTTCTTCGGGTCCGACATGCACATTGACCTGCGTCGTACATACGTAAGGATAAAATTGCAGCGGAAGACATATGCTTCAAAAAACTTGAAACACCCTCGTCTCGGTCAGTTTTATCTTATCTGGAGCAACACAAGGATGACCTCAGAGAGAGATTTCGCATCAGCTTCTACTGCAAACTACAAACATCCAGGGCTTTTTGAGGTTTCACGAAAAAAGGAAATAGCTCAAGTTGAGCAGGTTCTGAGAAACGAAAGATTGTAATTTCTTTCTATAATTACCAACCTATCATGTTCACAACCAAGCCTACACTGCCAGAGGGCGCCCAGGTAGCGGCGCTATACAAATGGTAGGGCAATAAAAAAGTGCCTCCACATCCTATTTGGATACATAAGGCATTCCAAAGATTGGCTAAATACAAAACACAAACCTGGCGAATCGGGAACAATTTAACTGCTTGCGAAATTAAAACCAATCGGTCCATGGAAGAACTCAATAAGTTGACACATCGATGCCGGTCAATCACAAGTCTGATACCTTGGGTACTCCAGCAGTCAAGCCTCATTTCAATAATTTACTGAATTTCTAATCTAATTTACTAATCAACTTCATGCAGATTTTGAGTCCACAGCTTCAGTAACATCATTCATAACTTCATTACATCACATTCCAAATGATATTTAAATTTAAAAAATCAATGCAATGCTTGCAAAAATAACCTAATATTTAACAGATGCACATCCAAGAAATGCTATTAGATGATAGTGATAATGCATTCTTTATTAATGATGTCCTGACGATGTTTATGTTATTAATGCATTCTTTATTAATGATGTCCTGACGATGTTTATGTTATTACAAAAGTTCGTATCGATACACATTTCAAAGAAATAAGGAAGGGTTTTGCCCAATCAGTGGAGGGAGATTTTTGAACCAATCAATGCCCCAACAGAGGAAGCATGACTCTCAGCATTTAACTCGAGCAGCACTTTTCCAATACGTTTTATGGTGTCCCTGGAAAACAATGACATTTAAGAAAATGGTTGCAAAATATCAAGAATAGTATTTAAAAATTATTGGATGGTTTGACAAATTGCATTAGAGGAAGTTATGCTACACCACCTTGTGTCTGAGTTGCTTGGAACTTGATTCTTCAGCATGCTAGCTGAGCTTACAAGGAACTTGCAGAAATTTTCAAGCTGGGGGAGACTAATACCTTGAAGATATTCTTCAAACCATTGTTTTGGAATATCTGATGAAATCTGGATTTCCACAAAATAAGAGTAAAAGAAAAGGCTATTAAAGAATCAATAACTAATGAACAAGCAAATAACAGGTAGTTATTAAATGAATGTAAACATAGCTAGATAGATTATAAGTACCGTCTGACAGACTGCTAAAAGTTCTGTGTTGAAAGGTGCATTTTGAAGTGCAATCATGATGTATCTGTTCAGTAGTTGATCGAGAGCCAGACTCTGAAGTTGATGGTCGGACATTAAGCCTTGCCACAATACGATGCTTTTGAAAAGCTGAAACGAGACATTCAACAAAACTTCAGATTCAGTAAGTGTTAGTGAGGCTTATAATCCATCATAACACCAACCTTGATACAAGTATAGAGCTGCCTGTAGAAAAACACAGTAGCACCAGAATTTCTGTTTTCGAGGATGCTAAAATAAGAATTACAAATTTATTATCTTCGCTTAGGAGGCAATTGTTAAATCATTTTTCATACTTCTTTCCATACAAAGGCATAAAAATGTCGTCTTTCAAACACATTGAAATTCTGGCATCCACGGCTTTGATGAGAGCCTTAAAAAATAACAAGATGAAAAAATTGAAAACTTATAAAGTGCATGCAATTAATGCCACCTGCTTGTAAATAATAAATAAATCTGCAAATATAAGACTTAAAATAAATTATTACACACACAAAAAGCACAAAATGAGTTTCACCTGTGTGTTCTTTTCCTCCATCACAAAGAAGGGGTAATCGTCTGCCAACTGCTGCACAACTTTCTTCAAAGAACAACTCTGCTTGAGAGACAAAGGATCCCAGACATTCTCAACAAACACTGCAAAGATTTTAAGCAGAAGTTCAATTTCTCCATTTGTCCAAAGCAATTGAACCTAAATTAGTATTTAATAAAAATAGCATAATTTGTAAAGAATTTTAAATTACTTAGAACCAAACAAACAAAACATCTCAAGAAACTATTTGACTTTTTACAGAGTTTTTTGAAATGGCTCAGAAAGAGCTGGGCAGACAAGAAGAGGCATCCTACCGACCAGTAATCTTCGGTACAAGAACTTTGTCAATTATATTAGGGATGATTTTCGTATCAGGATCGGCACCGTCGTTTTCAGAGAAGTCCACGGAACCATAAAAGAGCAGGTCTTGAAACCACTGGCCCTTCTCAAAATTGGGGCAGTAAGTCTACAAAAGTTAGATTTGGGTAAGAATGGGTACAAATGCAGAAGCATGCATGAACAATGAATGGATGCAAATGCACGATCGATGAATGGATACGAATGCAGAAGCATGCATGAACAATGAATGTGATGCAAAATTAATTGATGCAAAGTGAAAGAAGCCATGCTCACAAACACCATACTTCAAGAGGATTCCAAGTTATAAGCTGAAGTTTGATCAGTGGGCTGAATAGTTTAGTGAGGCAATGTCCAACGTAAGCCTCCACGTACGAATCCATCTTCTCCTTCTTCCATCTATCAAATCTTGCCAGGATGCTAGGAATGGAGCAGAACTCTTCATCCACGTCGTCGAGTGCAGACTTGCAATCTTTTGTCAGTCGTTCTGCAGCGAACAAAATTTTGTCAATGCAGTTTGTGGTGATGTTTAAATGTTTGCATTCCATTTCAATGCTTCTTAGTTTTCACCTTTCTCCGAGGCAAACTTGACTATTTCAGAATTAATGAGTTCATCGTCGGTGGACATTCCATCGGAATGCTTCTTGATTCCTTTACTTTCACGTGCTCGCTTTCTTCTGGCTCTGCATTTAACGAGTGGAACTTTGAGAAATTAGTAGCTTAAACAACAACACCACATCCACTCGAAGTGAGAACTCGGTTGTTGAAGATCCTAACGTGCCACTTCGACAGCAAAACAAACAAAAACTCTGAAACCTTCGGCCCTCTCTCTCGGCTTTCCTCCGAGCTTTTGCCAAATCTTCTGTTACCGCATCAGTCACTATTTTCCCTAAAACATTCAAAAGAAATGACCATCTTACAATTTAAAATACAATATTAAGTCTTATATTAATTCAATTACCAATTATTTCTACTACAATAAACTCATTCATAACAATCAAACATAAGTAACAAACCAGGGAAAAACTCGAGCGATTGGTCCCTGACATCTTCTTGTCTCCTGTTAACCAATTTGTCGGCTCTTTGCTTCAGCAGGTCGGTCATGCATCTCTCCAGGTAATTAATTGAAGAAACCTTGATCAGATTCGAATAATAAATAAAATTAAACGAATGCTCGAACGAACATGAATGTCACGACTCACCTTTTCGTTCATACATTCCACGTAATCCTTGGTGAACTCCCTCATGTCTTGGTAGAACTTGTATTCCTCCTTCAACACTGAGATTTCATTCTTCAGGAAATCAATTGAGGAGATGACCTCTTTACTTCGTGCAGAGAGGTTCTCAAAATCGAAGTTTCTCTGTTTGTGTCTTTCTTTTAACTCGTGAAGTCTGAAGTTGAATGAGTGGAGATGAGTTTTAAAATCATAAATACAACAGAAACATGAATAAAAGAATTATTCAAGAACAAAACAAATCAGCAAACAAATGAACAGACTTCAACAAATTGATTTGGAATTAACCACCCCAAGCTTTAAATCAATCTCGAATGAACCCATTCCAAATAACAAATTGTAATCAACCATTCCACACAACAAATTATAATATTATAATCAACCATTCCAAACATAAACAGCACGCACAGGCATGCAGGTTGGCCGAACGGGTTGCGTTCCTGCAAGAGATCGTAATAGCAACAGTCGTAATGTATCGTGTTCGCAACCCGGCCTGCACCGCCAGGGAGCACCCTCGGTTAGGGGCGCTACATAAATGGTAGATCGACTAAAAAGTGCCTTCACATCCCGTTCGGATACTAAAGGCACTCAAAAGATCGGCTAAATACATAAACACAAATACATAACAAATTATAATATTAAAATCAACCATTCCACACAACAAATTATAATATTATAATCAACCATTCCACACAACAAATTATAATATTATAATCAACCATTCCACACAACAAATTATAATATTATAATCAACCAACCTCTCCTCTATCGACTTCTTAGGAGCAGCGAGTTTCCTCTCGTCGATGGCATTCATTTCATTGACCTCCAAAGTCGTCAGGTTGTTCTGGATCGTGTAGTTCATCATGGCCATCCCACCATTGCTGTTGAACATGAAATGTTGGTGATAGGAACCTGGATAGGGTTCATTGGCTGCACTCACAACCACCTGATGAATATTTAAATTAATTATCGCACCGAAAATGTTTTATCGACGATCTGTTAAATACTCTCGTTAAAAATAACGTCCGAGGGATATTAAGTCGACCGATCGGAAAAGTTTCTGCAAATGCGAATTAATTTGAGCCGAAATTAAAGATATAAATCCCGAAGAGGTCTGATCGACATTTGTTTGCAGTGAAAGTATTACTGGGTCAAACTCACCGGTTGGGCAGGAATGCTGGTTCCCTTCTTAATTTGTTGCTCCTCCCATGCATTCTCCTCGTTGTCACTCACACTGTCTGCATAAAGAAACAACAAGCTTCAAAAATCACTGAATCCAAAATTAAATGAACTAACAAAATATTGGAATAAATCAGTTAATTATTATTATTACTTACCCTCTTCAGCTGCAAGTATTTTCTCTTCAATCCATCTCCTCTGAGCATCTTTCTGTTTGCTCGTCAAAGCCAAAACATTGCTTTCGTCTCCGCTGTCCGAAGCATCGTTGTCGTCATCCCTACAAACGGTTGGTACATAATGATTTTTTTAAACACATCACCTATATATGCAGAACATGATCGAGACTTCAAATCATCAACTCGAGCGAACAGATTAAAGGAAATGATGAATGCCTAATGACCGATCTCGTTTCAAATTTCAAACATTATCGGCTTCATCAAAAAACATGTAAAATCTCAGCAAAATTAAATTTGAATTTAAAAATAAAAGCTAACTGGTCAAGAACAAGTTGATTGCTTTGTAACTCCTTAATTTATATTTGCAAGTAAACAAAACTATAATGCATAAATGCATGAACTCTGCAAGAAATCGTACCTTATGAGCCTCGAGTTGATCCTGTCGAATCTCTGCGTATCGTCCAACGGAATGAAATCCTCCCCGCATTCGCGAGCCATTTGCCTTTTTTTCCTGGCAAGGTGGATCATATTTGCATCTGGAATCTCACCACCTAAATTCAAGATTTTCCAAATGCAGTTAAAAATAAACTAATGACTCAAGAATATTAAGTCATGTTGCAAAATTTACTTTAACATGTAAAGATTGAAAATTAATTTTAATAAATGTCACTAAATGAAAGATAGACATAAATAAGATGTGCTAACTCTTCAAAATGTCCTGCATGGAAGGCATGTTATTTTTGTTAGATGAGTCATTTCTTTTGGTTTTAACATGTCTTCCATCACCATCATCTTCTTCTTCCTCATCATCTCCAACCAATTTCAAATCAACTGGAGGAGGTGCTCTTAGTGACTTTTCATTTGAAGAGCCAGATTTTTGTGACTTCAAATGGAAAATATAAAGTTACATCAATCCTTTAAGTAGCAGTTTGAATGTGATATGTTCATATTATTAATCAATAGCACAATTATCAAGTACTTTTGCATCTTCTTTAGCCTTTTCTTTTTTATATTGTTTCATGAGCTTCTTGCTGTGGTTAGATTTTTTCAGTTGAAATTCTTCTCCTATTGAAACATATCCAAATGTTTAGGACATGCATGAAATACATAAATTTTCTAACACCATCTAGAAACTATAAATATCTAACATTAAATGATTTGTTTTTAGATTCTACTCTGAAAGATAAAGCTTTGTTTATGCAGTTCATTCAGACACTTCAAAGGAATGCCAATCATAAATCTGACCAAGAGTAGAAAAATTACGTAGCTCTTATAATGAGTTGTTAATTATATTTGGTGTTTCACTTGTTTGACAAATTTAAATGTTGCATGACTTTGAGTTTGGATCAGTTAATTGGAACCGGAGAATCATTAGCAAAATAAAACAAATACCTTCTTCGATATCGAAGCTAAGTTTAGAATTTGATATGGGACGTTTTTGCGGTTTTGTACTTTCTTGTTTGCTCACTGCCTGTTTCGTCGGAGCATCGGATGAGGCTGCAGCCTTACCCGGAGAAACGGATTCATTTTGACTGAGATCGTCGCCATCTGATTCGCTGTCCAATTTACGTGCACGAATATTCCTCGACTTTTTAAACATATCTATAGATGTCTTTTTCATTGAAATCAGAGAAACAACACCAAATATCGACATGCAAGCATAAACATCGTAGAATATTTATAAAAAGGTTTTGACTCAACCCATACGTTCTATTTCATAAATAATTTTTATAATATGTAATTAAATTTTAAAATAATATTATTTTACTTACAATTTTGTAATAAATGGATTCAACTTTTGGTCCGCCTCTGCTCATAATCTACTTAAAGCAGTGGTTCGCAACCCGTTGGCCGTTTAAGTCCAAATCATCTTAGTTATGCAACGGACTTTAATCAAATAAATAAATAAATAAATAACCCGTTGGCCGCGGACCAAAAGTAGGCCCGTGTCAGGAATATAGTGGGCCTCCCTACTTAAGTCTTAAAGCAGTACAAAACATTAAACAAAAAAGTAGAAGAAAAAAAAAACATGCGAGATTTCATTTTCTGTATGGACCGCCATGAAAACAAAATATTCATTTTAATTTAAATTAATACGATATTATTTGAATGTAATGTTATCTGAATTTTTTATTAACTGAATCTGATATTAATAATTATTTTAATTTATTAATAGTTAACGTTAATATTACATGTCTCTTTATTTGTTATTAATGACAATGATAATGAAACAGAGTTTGATTATAGTGGCATATGTCCAACGGAACTTCTACACCACTTCAATATTGGGGTAGCTTTCCCTGAATAGGAAAATTTTGAGGGCAGAATGAAAGCTGACTGGATCGGTATTAATAATAAAAGGGGGGTCTATTCCAGATCTGTGGGCCAACAGCGTCTACAGATCTGCCATCCAGTGTCGCACGTCGGGCAGATGATTCGACGAGGGAACCCCTGGTTGCTGACCTGAATATGTGCGGTGCGGGTGAAAAGCAAAGGGGTTGAAAAAGTTTGACAATTCTTAATAAGGGGGAGGTGGAGTTTAAGATTAATTAAAGTCAACAATGTTATTTGTTATGATAAAAAATCTTAACTTTAACAGATGGATTAATAACATTACTTTAATTTTAATGTTTTTAATTTATAACATTAGTCTTCCAGTCGATACTGCTTGAACGCATTTGCAAAATCTATAACCTCAAATGTTGCTTCACATGCATGGCATGTGAGCGGGTCAAGTGACCAGAGGTCTGTTAATTTTTAGGGGCCCGCCAGGTTTTTAAAATATTGAAATTTTATAATCGTGACCTTTTTTTGCTTTTCCATTGCCAAATTGACATAACATATGTTCATATGCCCATGGTCGCCCAGTAGGAGCCCGAAATTTCTGTCGGCAGCCCTGTTCACAAGTCATGTTAAAGAAACATGTTCAACACCGACATTGGGATCTTGGGCATAACAAATTAACACCTGTTTATCAACAAAAAAAACCTTCAGCCTTCAATTCGAGCGGCGTTCAAACGACAAACAACGAGCTGATGGCAATGATTGAACACAAGGAACATTCTGATATTTTATGAGCTGTATGGTTAGATGAGGATGATGTTGATTTTGTCTGGCTTATCAGTTCAATAAAATGATGGAAATGATGAATCTAATAATATGCATAGAATAGGTTACAATAGAGGAACATTTGACTTTCCCGTGGGAAGATGATAGAAGCTGACATTAAAAAATTGACAATAATATTCAGTTTAACAAATATTTTATTTACTTTCATAACATCATAAAATTGTCGAAAATTCACGGTGTTACAAGGTACAAAATAAAAATTGTTTAAACCATTTTATTTGGTTGTCAGTTTTTGATATGATTTTAATTGGGGTTTTAAAAGTTGGACAATTGCAAGGGGTTGACATAATTAATGGACGACCCCAAATAAGTTTCGGCAAACGAGTAGCTGTCAAAGTTTGGTGCATAACTCATCAAATTAAGGAAACGTTTTTTTTTGTAATGTTTTTGTAATGTTTGCAATTATTCCGTAATTTTATTTTATTTTAAATAATTTAAACTGCGCCAGTTCAGAAAAGTATGCGCCGGGGTGTAAAAATATGTGCGCTGGTGCAGCTAAGAAGGAACATTGGTGATGGTGGCGATGATGTAATAAAATCATGCAACCACCTCATCTGAGCTATCAGACATATCCGTCCATTCCTCTCTGTCGACAACAACTTTTGCTCTTGCACTCAGTCTGGTCCTCTCTCGTCTTGACTACTGCAACTCCCTCCTCTACTGTACCTCTGTTTAACTTATCCACTCCCTTCAGCGCACCCAAAATAATCTAGCCAAGCTCGTTCTTCTCAATCCCAGCCTTAACGGCTCTGAATGCCTGAGGCAACTGCACTGGTTACCTATACACCTTCGCATCATCTTCAAAATCTCCTTAATCACTTAATCATGCCGCCGCCATATTCCCAACCACCTTCGTTCATCCTCCGCAATTCACCTTCACCAACCGGTCCACAGATCATCCATCGTCAATCGAGGCTTCACCTATGCCTCGCCTGCCGTCTGGAACGACCTTCCCCCCATCATTCGGTCTCAACCTACACTTGAACTCTTAGGCGCCGGTTGAAGACTCACCTCTTCAAGATAGCGTTGGACGGAGAACCGAGGCGCCTCTGACGCTCTGCATACGGCGCCATAAAATGAACTATTATTATTTTTATCATTATTATTATTATTATTGTTGTTGTTGTTGTTGTTATTATTATACTTATAAGTGGATGCCCGGAACTTCCAAAGTCCCCTTAATGCTGCAACACATAGGTCTTCAGCAAACGAAAAAGATATCCGAATGCTACGATGGTATGATACCCCAGATGATTTGCCAGAAATGATAATCGCTAGGAAGTTAGTGAGACTTAGAGGTTTGCAATTAGACAAGGAAAGCAAGTAGTCAGCTGACGGAGGCCAAGGCATTTGTGCTGCAATCTGTTTGTAGGATATGGCGGCGTGGAATCATAGCAGCCTCATCCAACTTTTTGGATTCACAGGTTGCTGCTTCAAAAGCCACTTCGACTGCCGCTCTCGTGCGTATGTCAGTTGAAAAAAGAACACTCTTACTGTTTGGTTCACCAGAATTCTATTTGTTTTGAGGATATTAATGTACATTAATTTAGACATTGCAAGTTATGAAATATTATTGATTAAATTCTGATAGCTTCTATCACCTCCCCGATGAGGAGACTTTGGCTAAAATTATTTTGGATAAATTATTTATAACAATACCCGCTTGTCAATGTGTCGAATAATCCTTCCCTTCAGTTTGAGATTTGTGGTTTTGTGTTGTAGGCTGTAGGCGCATTATCTAGGACATGTTGGAGGTACTTTTCTCTGAGCATTATCAAACTTACTACAATTCCAAATGGACGTCCGCAGTTTTTGTAAAGGGAGCAAAGACTAATTTTTTTAATTCAAATTTTGAACTTGGCACTTGGCACATGCTCACAAAATTGCATTTAACCGTACAAACACGACAGTGCTATCCATGACAATATTTATTTATAATATTTATCTTTCTAATAGAATTAAAACTTTAATTAATTGTGTCAGTCTAGCTATACTATGTTATAGCCTATGCAATATAACATTAAGAATTTGAAACTTAAATTTGTTGACAATTTGACCTTCTGAGGTCGTCAACAAACACAAAATGGCGTTTTTGCATAGAATAATTATTCACGAACACAAATATTAAAATAAATTATGGTCAGAGTCGAGTGAGTAGGATAAGTAAATTTTAAAAACTTGAAAATGTTAGTAATAGTATTTTGACAAAATCCAGGAGGGAGCTGACGCCCATGCAGTTCCACCTTCGATGACCTCCTCTTCGATAAACTGACGAATATTTTCTAATGCAGCGCCATAAGCGACTCGTTTCTCTGTAAGACTGTGCAGATAAGATAATCTTGAATTTGAGGCGCATTATGTAATCGGTCTGGGTGCATTACAAATATTCCGGCGACAGCATTCATGATACTGGACTTTCCTAGCAATCATGTCTAAATCTGCAATTTTTCCGAGCCATTTTTCTCCTGAGATGCTCGTGCGATGTCAGCCTCGACACCATTTGATTGGCACTTGAGCAGCTTAAATAACTTGCGATTAACTGCTCTCTTTTTGAGGCCGCAAAAGATACAAGTGGCTGGATAGTAAGCAGATGATTTAACTATAAGGAGCCACAGTCCTACGACAAGGCCTACTAACTGTACTTGCTTCTGCAGCTTTCTTTCATTCCAATTTCAACCGTGCAGTGTTGGTAAATTGTTGGAGACACCAATGATGGGCACCATGAAGACCTCTATCAAGGGTCGTTGCAACTCCGCGGCAGATATCAGCAAGACGAATTACAGTGTTTTCGTCGCTGCCCTGTATAGCAACAGCTGTCTGAATTGCAGCAATTGATCAGTCAGTAGTCCAGTTTTTTTCTCTATTTTTTTTTTTTATGGCGGTAATAATATATTATACAAATGTGTTTACAATGATTAATTACAACAGGTGTTTCCTTATTGCTAAGAGCTCTAAGTTTTAATGGTCGCTCGTCTCCCATTTTAGACTTTCAGAATTTCGTCTGCTCGAAGTAAACGGAAACGTAAGTAAGCTGTATTTAATTTTGCAATATTTTGACATGTTGACTATAGAATTTTAGTTGCAAATTTAAAACTTAATTTAAAATTATATGATTGTTAATTTCATCACTCTACTTGCCATAAAAATTGATTTTAAATGGCTTTTCCTTTTTCTGTTAATTTAGAGAAATTTTATTCAACCTTACACGCAAACATTAAAGCCATAAAAGAAACTAAAATAAATTAACTAAAGGGTCAGCCTTAATGAAGCGCATTTTCCGCTTTCAGACTGACCCTCATTAACAATTTCTAGCAAGCACCATCCAACATAAGAAAACAAAAACAAATAACGCGCAATATGTACATTTTATCAGATTTGTTAAATAATAGATAAATAATGTTCAACCTTGGTTTTCAGCATATCAATGCATGATTACTTTAGTTATACAGTGTAGGTCAGTCTAACTGCGCGTGCAGTTTTTGCTTCGTAACTAAATTAAGAGCGTGTTTGTGGAAAGCAAACATTCATATTCTTAAATAATATACAAAATATAATACTGTTTAGGTTTTAGAAATGTCCTTCCTTAGTAGGGCAGTTTATACATATTGGTCCACGGACAACCTGAAGTACTAGCTATCGATCTGAATTCACAATTTAGGAAAGACCTTTGAGTCCAAAGATCAGAAAATAGAAAAATATGATTCGTATATGAAATATGAAAGGAAATTATAGATGTTTGAAATTTTTTAAATGGAAATATGATTGATGGTATTGACTTTGCCAGATCATTAGCTAAGTATTTCTTTTACCTCTGAAGAATTTCATTCAGGACTTTCGGATATTGGTGCTGGGCTTGTTCGCCCTGTGAAAAGATATTTGCTACACTTTCAGCTTTTTTATGTCTCTAAACTTAACAAACCGGTACATAAAAATTTGTAAGATATCCTCCGCCACACTTGTCCAATTATATTGATCCAATTTTTGGTTCCATATGTTTTAATACCAGAAGCTTAACAATAACTAACAATAAACTAAGAACTTTATTTATGCTTTTTTTTGTCACTTTTTCAAAACATGTTTGTACTGATTTATATGAAATATTGAATAAATGTGAAGACACAGATCGTAACTCTTAATATAATTTTCGATTAGTATTTGCCATCTTGAAAATTTTGATGTCAGTTTAAAATAAATTCTAAAACATTAGAAAATACGATTAAAGCAATGAAAAAATTAAGTAGATGCTCAAGATGTGTCTCAAATCATGATAGCAACATGAAGCCAGGACCACGAAGATACATGGTGCATTACAAATTATCTATTATTTTTTTTTAAATTATTATTATTATTATTATTAAATGAAATTCACCACATCTTCAGTCATATTCGAAATAAAAAAACATTATTTGAGAGGCAACAAATCCGGTCTATTCAGCATGAGCCTCTCATGCTGCAACAGTTTAGTGAAGTATCGAGAGGAATGATTCTCTAGATCAGTGGTTCCCAAGCTTTTCAAGCAGAGGGCCATATCTAATATTTTCGGTAGTTAAGCGGGCCATAAATTATAAAAAAGCGGGTTATAAATTTATAAAAGTCGCGCAATATCATTCTTAGGCAACCAGCCTGCTCTGCCAGGGAGCGCCCTTATAAAAAACCTTTTTATGGAGGTGTCGTTTTGATGAAAATAAATTAATGTTTCAATGCAAAGTATAATATTGGAGGACGAAGTGATTTGAATTAAAATTGAAATCCACTTTACTTCACAACAGTTAATTGGTGTGATTGTGATAAAGGAAATGATTATAAATCAAACGTCCTACTTGTTAAGTGGTTTTTGTAACAAGTGCATTTGTAACAACCAAGCATAATTATTTATACGCTATTTCTTATGCCCCTGCGCAGTGAAACATTGAACTGAAATGTCGCCATTCAATCAACATTTCGAATTAAATGCTAAATGTACATTAAATTTATGCGCTCTCAACATTTAAAGTTCGAATGAAGTCCTTCGTGAAAGTTTGGCAGCTTGAGAACCTCTCATTGAAGACATCTCAGCGTAATTTATGAGAATGATCTTTAAGTTCGGCTGAGATTTCATAAAACAACTCAGATCAACCAATTAAGCGGGATTAAATCAGTCTACAATCCCGCGAAAGAACAATTGTGACCTGGTGTGTCAGGATATGACGATTAAATGTCTCGTAATTATAATATCAAGTGATGAATGTCAAATATTTATCTAAACTTTTCTCAAAGATTAAGAATGAGGGAAGGCTCAAATGAAAAGCCTAATAAATGATATGCTGTTTAAGCTTAATAGCAGACGCTCGGCTGAAGATTGCAATCGACGGAGGGGATTGGCGACCAAACGTCATTGATTTGATCAACTTAGAAAGGTCATGTCATTTGTTCTGTAGTTTAAAGTCCAAAGATGTTAGAAGTTACTAAAAGTTCAACATTTTGCTGAGGTTCTTCTCATCGCTTCTCTGTGTGCTCATTAATTGCGTACTAATAATTTATTGACTTAAGGCGATAACTATTTAATTGCTTTCAAAGTTAGTATTGAATACTCTTTCTAGGATTTAGTTTATTAGTTGATTAGCTGATTTCAAGTGGATAATCAAGTTGATTAACATATTTTCAACAACGGTATTTCTAATGTATTTTAACAGATGGCAGCGAAGGGCTTATCAGCTAATCAGATTATAACTGCTTCTGCTTGCATTTTGATTTGTACTTCAATGGCTTTGGGTGTCGGATTAACTTATGGCCTTCGTGGCAACAAAGCCTCTGACACTCCGTCACCTTTTACACCATCTGCATACAAGTTGTTCTCCCTCTATGCAGTTGCCACTGAAACTGTCGCCTGCTCTAAAATCGGGAAGTAATGTCGACTTTAATATTAATCGTAAAATTAAATTTAATTCAGGTCAATTTTATTGATAATTGAAATCAATGATATAACTCATCCTAAATAATACTTTAAAAGTATCGAATGAAAATTAAACAAAAATTATTTTCAAAGAGATATAATTAAAAAGTATGGATCGGTCGTGGATTCTGCGATTGCCTCAATGCTCTGCGTTGGAGTGGTCAGTGCTCACAGCAATGGAATTGGAGGAGGTCACGTTGCAATCATCTACGCCAAGTAAGCAAGAATTTGTGCTTTCAACCGTAGGCGTCCTCACAAATCTCATTTCTACAGGCCAAACAATGGCACCAAGAAAGAACTCGTAACCCTGATAGCAAGAGAAAGAGCACCGAAGAAGGCAAACCAAACAATGTTCGCCAGCAGATCTTCTCTCGCGGGTTGGTATTTGGTAGACCTGAGATCATGTGCTGATGCCCAGAAACAAAAACTGAAACTCAAATACAATTTCGAGTACAAATATAATAAATAAGCATGTACTCAAGTTCAAGTACTTCATGTCATGTCACATTTATAGTTTAATTTTTATTTGAATTAGATTCAAGCCAATATGACTTAATGAACCCCTTATGTCTAAACTCAAAAATTAGACAAATTTGAACATTCGAAGCATTGTGACACTGAATTTTCATTGATTTACCGCATAAACGCCTTTAATATTATATATCAATTAATTAGTTATTTGACCTTAAAAATGGGATTACATTAATTAAAAAAACTCAAACCATACCAGGAGGTCTTGCAGCCGGTATTCCTGGAGAATTAAAGGGATATTATGAAGCTTGGAAAAGATTTGGATGGTTGCCATGGAAAGACTTGTTTCAACCAACAATCGATTTGTTGGAAAATGGATATGTCATTGAGAAAGCCTTAGCCTCGACCTTGAACAAAGAAAGCGTGGCCTCTCTTGTTCTAAACACAAGTCTTGTCAAAAGTTCGTTGTTGAGGTTAGCTTCAAAATCTAACATAAATCAACTAATATAAAACCTGTCGTGTTAATAAAATAATGCAAGAAAGCAAAACATTGCGAGAGAATATACGAAAGACATGGTTCCACAATTTTATTTACGAAATTCATAGCAATGACACATTTGTGGAGATCAAAATGCATTCATTAACTTCAGGAAAACCTATTATCCAAATGGCCAAGCGCTCAAGGCTGGTGACACTTTGAAAGACCAAAAGTTGGCCGCCACTTTTAAAAAGATAGCTCAAAGTCCAGAGAGTTTTTACAGCGGTGATCTTGCAAAGACGATTGTTCAGGAGATCCAAAGTGAAGGTTAAGATAAGATTTTTCTGCTCCTACGGCTGATATTAAAAGATAAAAAAATGGCATCTTTCCAAAGGTGGCATAATCACAGAAGAAGATCTGGCTAACTATCAAGTAGAATGGAAAAAGCCAATAGAGGTTTTCCTCAATGGAAATAAGAATCGGTTATACAGTGTGAGACCACCTGCCAGTGGAGCTGTTCTAGGATTGATGTTGAACATTCTTAAACGTATATTTTCTACTTTACAATCATAAATAAATATGTTTTAAATCATTTCCAATTTTTCCAGATTACAATTTCACGCCGAGTTCAGTCAGTGACGATTCTAAAGTGTTGACTTTCCACAGAATAATTGAAGCGTTCAGATTCGCATATGCAGGGAGACTGGAGCTTGGAGATGAAAATTTCACCAACGTTACCGATGTTAGGAACTCTGACGTTGTCGTTATTGCTATTATTTATTATTGTCGATACATCCAAACGTATTCATTTAAACTACAATTCACATGCAATTCAATCCCACACTCAATAAATAGCTTTTGATATCACAGCTCATATCCAACATGACATCGGAGGAATTTGCTAAGAAATTGTGGCGGCAAATTGATGATTCAAAGACACAACCACCCGATAATTACAGGGCAAATTATGCTCCATGGGCTGACCATGGGACTGCTCACCTGAGCATCCTGGCTCCAGATGGATCAGCTGTGGCCATGACTTCGACCATCAATACGCAGTAGATAAATACTTATAATTACAATTAATTTTGTGTTACATTAATAAATTTAATTTTCAATTATGCAAGTTTGTTTTAGAATAGCTAATGATCAAAATTTTAAGGTTTTGTAATCCTGACTTAAAATACCTGAATTCAAATTTTAAGAATTCATATTTTTCAACATCTATTAAAGGTTTGGCTGTTTGGTGAAAGGGCCAATTACAGGCATCATTTATAACAACCAAATGGACGACTTTTCATCTCCAAATCAAAGCAACTTCTATGGCTATACTCCTTCCCCACGAAACTTTATTGTGCCTGGAAAGAGACCCATGTCTTCAATGGTTCCAACTCTCATCTTGGACGATAAGGATACGGTCCGATTTGTGACTGGTGCATCTGGCGGATCGAGGATTCCTACCACCACGGCCTGGGTTTGTCCACCAGTGAAGATATTCTGATTAAATTTATAAACGTATTTGCCACAGATCATTTATCAATAAAAAATTTTTGTAATTCTTAGAGATGATTTTCCGGGATAAACGAAAACTATTTAGGCATTTTTCAGGTCATCATAAACAGCCTTTGGTTCAATTTGACTCTGGGACAAGCAGTTGATTTTCCTCGCTTACATGACCAATTGCTACCAAATATCACGTATTATGAGAGTCGATCGGAACCGGTTAGCTCTTCACAGAGTTTTAAAGAAAAACTAGTTTTAATTTCCAGTCACATAACGATTTACTGAATAAAAATTAGTAGCATTGTCATCGCAATTATTTAAACTTCCGATATCAGGCAGTTATAGAGGGGCTCGTCAAAAAAGGTCATACAGTTTTGGCTGATGATTTCCTCATCGGAGTGTCTCAGACCATTCGTAATTGGTGCAGAAAACCACTGGAAGAAGATTGCATCGAAGCTGTCAGTGACACGAGAAAATCTGGAGTTCCGTATGGCTTCTAAGCTGAATACGTCAATTACATTACAACAGCACATTATTTATAACATGGGTTTCAAGGCATACAAGAAATATTGTGGAAACTATTTTCCAACGTTATTTTGAATTCTATTCTATTCTATTTTCACGGGCTTTGGCATTTAATGCGATGAAACTTAAAATCATACTTTTAAAGTATGCAAATACTATCACCATTATCAATTTTATTTACCTAGCCGCTTCATTTATTGATTTGTTATTGTCATAATTAGTAATTTGTTAACAATACGTTTTATTACTGGGTAATGCAGCTAACTAACAAGTTATCAATAATACCATATGTAGACATCTTTAACCGCTGTTCACAAACTTATTATTTGCTAATGACGCTTATTTATTGGTCCAGCCACATTCATTTAGAATTTGCAAGATAAGTATTTTATCTAGGATTTGAGAATTTTCTGAAGGTTTGTCCTATTTTTATTTTAACAATTTTTAGTAATCATTTATAGTATTACAAAAATTGTAATTGTAAAATACATATATTTATTACTAATGATAATACTTTTTAAGGAATAATTTCGTCTTACCTGAGACAAATAAATTTGAATAATAAACAATCACTTTATGCGGTCTGGGAAATGGAGTATAAATAAATTATTGAAGTACTTGTTCACAACTGGATCTTGATTACTTGTCCAGGGACGTCATTTGGGGAGTGGGGACAGCCTCCTCCCTGAGTTTCTGCTGCAACACTCCCCAGGACTTTTCGAAATGATATATATTGAAGAGTTATAGAAATATACATTGAAGAGTTAGATTTCAATTTGGTATTTGATATAGCGCATCAATTGATATACAACGTATGCGAACCACACATCAAAGAGAATCACCTTTTAAAGTTTATCACGTTCTCATCTCGATGCTCCAGATCAATCAATAAAAAGGAATATCCTGTAACATCTAAGCGTCGTCTCAAACCTAGATGTTATAAGCAATTTCCATGGCTGGAATACTCAAGATGTCCTCTTTTGTTTCAGTTGTCGACGTTTTAGTGTCAATATTGTGGTGAAACCAGTGGAAACGTTACGTTTGTTGACAAGGGATTTAAAAAGAGGAAGGATATGACTTTTCTAGATCGATTAAACTTCCTAAAAATCCATGAAATATCTATTAGGAGTCCAGAACCGACCAGTATTGGACGTGCTGTTGGTCTTTTGTCTTTTTTGTGATTTCAATGTGCGTAGCGGAGTCGGAAGTGGTGATGAGAATCAAAAAAAGGTCATCTTATCAGGAAGGAATGAGAGATGGTTTGCTACCCCTGTAAAATGCCGAAATGACGTCCCCGCCTGGGTCTCAGTACTTGGCCCCATTTCTGACGCATGCTCATAATTGATCAATGCCCAAATGTTATGAGCCTCAAGCAGCGACTGGGTACAGCACCGATGAAACGACTAAACTAGTTTGTCACGAATAAGTCAGAACTTGTGTAGCAAACATAGAGTCTCTGCGAACTCATCTGCTTGGTTATTGCAACTGATAATGAAGTAGAAATCCACAAACATCCGTTTGCTCCAAATTTAGGCGTTTTTGAATTACTAGACAATTGTATTGAAAACCATCTTAATTTTTTGATAAAAATTGAAGCATTTCAACAAAAACATATCCGACCAACTCCAAATGAATATCAAATTCGATGGAGCCTCCAACCTAAACAATTTTGATTGAAGCAATTCCAACCAATATGTTCAATTACTAACGATTAAAACCAACACGAGAGTTTTTTGTTTTGAGTCGTGAATGAAATTCAAAGTCGAATATTCAATCAGTTTTTAGTATTCATTGTGCTTTTTGCATTCAGAAATACGATTTTCTTTTGAATAGTTGGGCTTTCATCTTTCTGCCTGCAAATTCGAACGAAGTTGTTTTATTTTTATCTAAAACACAAATATTAAGTGTTGAACATTTTTTAATCTTCAAGAATTTCCACTTATTAAAACGCTCGTCTTCATCGTCTTCGGAACGCTCGGTCCTAAACGATGGTCTGCAATAAAACATGAACATGTCAAAGATATTTCCCGCATCGAGAAATGTAATCTATTTGGTTAAAGTATCCACTATAATTCGTTTAATAAGGAAACTTTCAAAAGACCTTTTGTTGGCCACCTTTATTGCATCTTGGGTCATTTCGAGACATTTCCCCAAATGAGGAGCAAATCTCGAAGCCGCCACAGTTCTCATACAATTAGGACAGATACATTCGTGTTGTTTCTTGAAATGGGCCGATGCACCAAACACATCACAACCCTTTGTGTCTCGGATTTCTTCGTTAAAAATTTACTAAAAGTTCAGTAACTTTTCCGAATTCTCAAATTGCAACAAATTACCATATCGTTTCTGAGACCTGCAGTGTCCATAAAAATTCATAATATTAGTAAATAGCAGCATTTGACATCTACGTATGCTTACTCAACATCCATTTCATCCAGAAATATAAAGTTCTTTTTTGAAGCTCTGTGAATTTCAAAGCACAGCCCAAGTACCATTTCGTCAATTATTTCATCGATAACATTGTAAAGAGCTGACTAAAACAGATAAATAAATTCAAGAAAGTGCAAGCAACCGACAAACCAAATCACCTCCGAATATTCGCAATAGCAGAAACCCCCAAGCATTTTTAAAGCAGAAACACGCTCAAAATGGCGATGGGCAAACAAACTTGTAAATTAAATGTAAAAAATTTTTTTAATTAAATGTAATGTTCGCATTTGCTTTAAATGTCGAAGAATGCATAATATTATTTAGGTTAATGTTAATACAGACTTTAATATGTTAAATTCAAATTTGATAATTATAGGGCAACTAATGAACGCATTTGATTCACTTTATTTGTATGTAAGTTTAACATATAATGAACAACAGTTTAATAATTTCAAAATAATTATTTATTATTTTAATATTAATGTAATAAGTTTATCTGAACATTTTGATGCTTAAATGTACTTTTGTGTGTTATTATATGCTAACTTCGAGCGCGGTTTCACGAGGTTAACATCATCACAGATGTTTTGAATGTTGTTAGTCAACATGTCGCTTTAGGTCGGTATTCTACATAGGTTTTTGAATATCGTATAGCGAGCGGCAGAACAGTTGGGATTTTTGAACAGTTTGTGACTGAGCTTTATTTTGCCGTCCAAAGATCCAAATTAGGAGCTCAAATTTGTTAGGAAATTCTAAAAATTGTGCATTTCCGAGCAGCTCTGCGACATTTAAGAGCGAGCTCGTGGGATGGATAAAAACTTAAAGTGTGGCTTTTGTAAACTTGGGAAGGAAGTTGAGAGTATTTGTGGAAGATTGTGGCATGACGAAGTTCACAAATGTACTGCTCACCAACGATGTATGGTAAGATTATTTGTTACATTGTGTTCGTGGTTCGTTCACATTTACTAAAATTCACTTTCTTCCGTAATTATGTTTTGTTTATTGCCAATGCACAAATCTAGCAATAACTGTTTATTGAGCCCAGGAACTTCGAATTTTGTTCCATTTATGAAAATATTTTGGAAGTGTTTCAATTTTATTGAAACTTCACCAAGTGAAATTATATTTCGTGGAAATAAATAATCAACATTATCATTATTTTCCAGCAATATTCTGCTCTTCTTTGCCAATATAAAATGAAAAAGTTTGGAGGATTCAAATTTAGGGAGGTTTTGAAGGAGCAGACTCGTGGAAATAAGCTGGTAAGTTCTTTAAATTATAAAAACCAGCGAGATGCAACCTTATCTTTATTTTACAGAAATGTTCCATTTGTCAAAAACTTGGCAAGAGTTCCAAAAGCAAGGTTGCTGGGAGTGCATCAGCTGGCTGCGCGATACAAAAATGCAAGAAAACATTTCACTTTTATTGTGCTCGGATTGATGGGAAGGCTCAGACAAGGAGGATTGTTTTGGGTGGAAAAGGAGGTCGTCAGGAGACCGTAGTGTTATATAGGTTGGTTGAGAGTATTAAGTATTAGCTACTGAACATGTGCATTTGATTTGGAGTTAGGGTGTTTTCTTATGTTTACTAGCTTTTGAATTCATGCTTAAGCTGCCAAACTGTTGAATTCATAATCATAATGCAAAAATCTTAATATTTGTCAATAAACTCTTGCAGAGTTTTTTGTAGCAAGGAACATGAAGAACAATTTCTGGAATCAGGTGAGTCTCATTAAATATTTATTTGTGATAGCTTTCTTTTTATTTCAGTTTGTTTTTTGTTCAATTTAATATAACCTCTAACTTTATGCAGACATGAGACTAACAGAAGACTCTGATAATGAGGAATGCAGTAGTTCTTCCACTACTGACAGTGATGGAGGCCAGGCACAAAGTGTGGAACAAATTGCAGAAGGTTGGTCCTTTGTGCAGAAAATGTCATTCATTTAAGTTGGAAAGCAGTGTGTTTGTGTTTGCAATGACGTGATGATACAGGAGATGTCAGCAGTGATCTAGAGGATGAAAATAGGAAGTCAAAAAGGATGAGATTGGATTTGGATGTTGAGAAAAATGGCCCTAGTTCTTGCAATCCTGTAAAGTTACCTGATGAACAAAGTGAGGAGTTGCCTTTTCTGAAGAATAACTGTAAATTTCTAAAAGTCCTTAACAATTCACAAGTGTGAATGCCAAATTTTGAACGGATAATTTGGATGAATAATGTTAGGCACCATTGCTTAAAATTAAATCATTTTATAGCAGAATAAATTTCTTTCAAAGTTTTAGAAATTTTATTCTAGCCTTTGTCATCTGCTTCACGGAGAATTCGAGGAACATACCTCCGTCGAAGTTTGAGACTCTTGTCAACCAAGCGAGGGAGTTGTTCCAAGTGGAAGCAAGCAGCATTTTCATGTGGAAATACAACATGGAAAATTTCTCCTGTCAACACATGCTCCTTCTACTCATAGAAATAGGATTGGCTCTTTGGTTGGCTGAATTTGATTTTTGATTGGCAGCATAACAAACAAAAACATAAATGTTTTAATTGCATTAGCAACAAAGATGAGGCCCATTTGCATCACCTCATATGCTTGTTAGAAAAGAATGATGTTTCCAAATTTGATGATCAAATATCCTCCTGCATCGAATATGAAAATTCTTCTCCTGTGGAAAAAGAGAAATATTGCCAGTCACTGAGGAGAAAAATTGTAGATTTGTTTGAGAAAGTCAACAAGAAATTCAACTCGACAGTCATAAAGTACTGCATGTTGGAGTCGCTCGATCTCACGCACGTTGCTTACCTTGTGCTGTCGGACATGACGGACACCACTGGAGTCATGAGGCAGTACATGAAGAATTCGTACAACCTGAACAAGCACAAGGAAGAGAAGAGCAATGGAAATTGTGAAAAAGTGGCGTATATTAATTTAGTTTAGTTTTTCTTCAGTTTCTAAGCGATTGTTGGTCATTACGTATGTTATGTTATGCAATTTATTTTATGCAATTTCTCCTGCATTTGATGTTTTCTTGCCTGTTAGAAGCTTATGACTGACATGAAATGTTTTCTTTCAAAGACTTTCTCGGTGCGTGAACTTGATTTGGAAGCAAATCTTTTTCATGATGCCCAGAATTCTGATGCCAAAATTGAATGCAAGGATTCGAACATTGCAGAAGAAGAAGCCAAAGCTCTGCTGAAATGGTTGAAGGATGAGAATGAATCTTTTTATGGTGTCGAGGAATATCCCAAGGAAGAACTTTTACTTGAGAGGAACAGCTTAACTGCCGTTGATCACTTGTCCGGTCTGTTGAAACACGTAAAGACATCCAGTGGGAATAATTCCCCTGTTGTAGTTGTTGTAAAACCTCTGGATGGCAAGACTGTGGTTGCAGCAGGCTACTTGAGGAAATGCATATCGAAAGTCATTGATGAAAAGCTGACCGACCAGCACGACGTCTACATGCTCATTAACATCAGCCAAAACATGAACATTGGGAAGGTCTCAGAATTCTTACCCGACTCTGTCTTGTCCAAGAGTTACGGCATCGGAGTCAAAGCATCGAGAATCGGAGTAGGTGATAGTTGCAGCATTGTGTTGCACTTATGCTTAAATTTTGAATGCAGATGATTTGTTTTCTGACAGTTGCTTAAAGATATCTAACATTTGTAATCTTTTTCTTAAATCATTTCAATATTTGCTTTTTCCAATCAAATAAAGGTAGATTAATGAATTAAGAAATAGATTGCAACAGTCCATCAAAGGTTTTAGATTTTTTTAAGCATATGTATTTTTTGCATTCATGTTGCATTTTGGAAGCCATTAATTGGCTGGGATCATCAATTTCAGTTTTTAGCATCAAGAGCGTTTGGTGCATTGCTGAACACTGGGCTCGTGACAACAAAAAATAAGTAGATGGTTGACGGCTTAAGTGCTCTGAGAATCATTAATATTAGTCTTGGAAGAGGTTAATATCGGGTGACATATTTATAGAATTCGTTGTGACGTTAGTTGTCAGTGCTTTCGAACAAACTCTTTCTTCGAATCAATTTCTTGTAGTTAATCGTAAATCCAAGCGCGATACGCAAAATATTTTTCGCTGAATAAGACATTTAATTTTTCGTATTTAAGTGGTGAAGGTGTCGTTAAGGTGATTCAAGTGACAACAAAGCGGGAGCAACAAATACGCAAGAACCGCCGACGCAAACTTTAGAATCCATCGAGGTAACCGTAAGCTATTGTTTTGCGCACGTAACTGCCATTTTGTAAATTAATAATACTGTCTTGAGCTTGAGCCGCATTGAACTACGTCGTGACATTTGTTCTTCTGAAGAACCCAATCGGGACTTTTCTTTTTCTTACAAAAAATTAACTTCAGTATTGTATCGATTAACTTTTAAAACATTAAAGAATATTGCTTGGATGAGTTCAAGCGGCACTCACCACAACTTTTTTACGTTCGAGTTTTTTCTGAGGAATTATGTCTGGGCTTGCGAAATAGAATAACAACATGAGTAAGATCGAATTTGATTGAATGGTAATAGTAGTATACAACCTCTGTATCGGACTGCCTCCGCCGATGCATGCTAGTGGATGGAGATATGAGAGATTATTTATTATTCAAAAATAATTGTTTGGTTTATTTGGCAAGCACTGTAACTAATATGCATATCCAATTAAATTGGAGCATTTCCAAAAAGTACTACCTTGCTTCAGTGCATGTAAATAGAATGGCTACACCCACTAATTCTGGTATAACTCATACTATTGAACAGATCAAAGTTAAACTTGTAAACAACGTGGGTTTAGCTTTTTTCATTGAAGACTTTTTAAATGCTTTATAGGAATAATTGATAGGCGAAATCAAATGCCCAATAGTTTAACGCTAGCTATTCTGCTTTCATGCACCACCAACTGAACTCTTGCTGTCAAAACAATATACATTAGTTGTTGTGACTAGTACAACATTCGCGAAATAAACTTAATTTAGGCTATCTTAACTTCAATGTTACAATTGATTATATTGTTTAAAACTACTCCAGAAGATTCTAAATGTAAAATGAAAACGTGCGTTACCAGTTGAACTAAGTCTTTCATTTTCTGCCTTGTAGAAATCTAACGTCTCCTGTTGATTCTGTGAAGTTTTGACAGCTTTCTGATAATCATATTTTAATCTTTGGTTGAGATCGAGAAGTTGATCAATTTCTCTCCTCTGCTTCTCGTTTTCTAATTGTTTCTTTGGAAATAAATTATTTCCATGAAAACACGATGATTAACCGCATGATCAAAAGTACTAACTTCGGCCAAAGCTTGTTCGTACTTTATTAAACTTTCTTCCAAGTGTTTGCATTGACTGCTCAGTTCATCGCAATTCTGGATTGAGCAAGTCTTTAAAAGTGCAAGGAAACTTATTAGAGAAACTACGATAATAAATTTGATTATATTGGTTAGTAAAACGCAGTAATTCATCGAAACATGTAATCTTCCACTGATGAGGTAAATGATGAGAAAAATCTAATAACGTATTTTTAAGACTATAACACACAGAGGTGCATGATGAGGTTTGACACTCATGGTAGTTGAATCACCAATGACATCACGATAATATTTCATGCATGATTTAGTGATTATAAGTACTACATTATGATAAATTATCACGTTATCATTCTGTAGTTAAAAATGGTCGTTGTTTAAACACTTTAACGAAGCAGCGGCTGAAATCGGCATTGATAACAAAGTTATGTACACATGATGGTCATGCATCAAAAAAACCTAAAAAACCTTTCCTGAAATCGATTTATACTTAATAAAAGCATGGCATGAAAGCGATTTGTTCGCTTCCTCATGCTTAACTTTTAAGTCGTTCTACTAGTAAAAAAAAACATATGCTTATATTCAGGTCACGATGAAACTTCAAATTAGTTTCAATATCACAAGCATACTTTAATTAATTATAATATTCTTAATACCGCCGTACTTTTCATAAAATGCGGGCGTCCTTGGTCAGCCACCAATTCATAAATCAATAAATAAATTGGATTTGGACGGGACAAATCAAAATAGGCATCGGAACTTTTAAGTGTGGTGAATTCAGCAGCGGCAACCAATAACTGCTGGAGTAGCAGCATAGCGAAGTAACCGGAATAGTAAGAGAAAGAGAAGGGAAGAATGCCAAAATACTTGTTCATTAACGTCCGTTGCATAGCTAGACGATTAGGACGGCGCTCCCGCAACGGGATTCGAATCCGTGCTGCCATCGTGAGAGGTGTAAGTCCTAACCATTGGACTATGCGGGAGCACAAGGGAAGAATGCCCTGACATAGCTTCTTAAATAGCCCGTCAGGACAAAGGGGTACTTCGGTGTTCCCGCATGGTCTAGTGGTTGTGACTTCTGCCTCTCACTACGGGTTCGATCGAATCCCGTTGTGGGACCGTCCGAATCATCTTGCTATAATAAATTTATATAAATATAATACGTTAATAAACAATTTATTTATTTATGGAGAATGTAAAACAAAGAATGCGAGATAATGCGCGCCTGGTAAGTCATCGCTGATAGGGTTAGAATCAATACGTGATTATGCTGAATGTGCGATCCTACAATTCCATCGTAGCTAACGCAACAATTAGATGAATAAATTGCTTTGAGATTCCAAAGAATTAATTAAAAATTTGTTGTTATTCACGATATGATTTTAATTATTTATGAAGTTTACCAGCAAATGAACAAATTAAAAACTCTCTGGCTTCTTTGTCCAGTTAACAGAGTTATTTGTTAAAATATCACAACTAAAACATCACATAACTGACGCAACATTTTTTTACCCACCATTTTATATCGTACAATGCAATGGTACATTTCTCTGAATTTTGGTTTAACTTGAATTTGTTTTAATTTAAGTTTTTAAGCCAGTATTGCGATATTGAGATTCTAGAATGGTTATTAAACATATATCAGTCTTCATAATAACTATAAATAATTGTTAAGTTATTGCATTGTTTCATAGAAAGGTATGACAACATAAGCACAACGGTTTCAATGTTTAAATTCGAATTATTTTCTATAGTATAAGGGTTCAAGCTTAATAGACACAACATTTCAGGTAAATTATAACTTAAAAATAAAAATTGTTTTGAAAAAATAATAATTAAATATAAATATAATAAATATATATAAATAATAATAAATAAATAAAAAAATAATAATAATTGATTTGCAGATTTTGATATTGTTAGAATTGTTTATTGTTAAATTTTAGCAAATGCAGCATTGATTTCATGTAGATTTGGCACATTGAAGCCATCTACAAAAAAATCACACTTTTATGAATTTCAGCACAATCAGGTGCTCTTGGCCATTTGAAGATGACTTCAGAATTCTTTGTGATCTTGTTTGGGAATTTCATGTGCCAGAAGCCAGATTTGTTACTTGTCTTCGCACGACATATGCAAACTCTTGTAACAGAGTCAGCTGCAAAATATCTTAGTACCTCATCGAAAAGTGACAATTCTAGTAGTACAATTGGATCTGGTGTTGTTGAGTCAAAGATCTTAAAAGTTTTAAAATTAACAGATTGTTCTTGAAAACGCTGTGCTGAACAGAAAGGAAAGGACTAATGACTGAGATATCAACACACCATTAGCCTTGACATAGTGCAGGTCATGAGAAGAGGGAATTCTCTTTTGTTCGTTGTTCTCCCACAAGATTGCAGCTCAGTATAATTTCAACATCTTGAGATTTCAGAAACAGGATGCTGATATTTGAATACGCCTCTTGTGCGCACTTCGACAAATCTGCAGCCGGGTTAATTTGTACATGCTCCTGTAAAATTCGCCGCCATACAAGCTCTTTTAGCAATGCCACCCATTCCATCAACAGGAACTTTATTATGAACTGCTGCAAAAAAGTTCCAATCCAGCACATTGAAGGATTCATGAGTAAGAGGTACCTGGAAGAGAATAAATCTATTCTTGAACTGACTGGCAGCTCCAATTGTGAACATATGCAGTTACATAAAACTCCGGTCTTCTGATACTGCTAGTACCACGATTGAAGATAGTCACAAAATACTTGTCATGATGCAGATCATCGCTTACTATCACATACGATTAAATGTCCTCCATTGCAGAAGTGTATAAAGTGATTGCATTCGTTACCCAATAAGTTGACATGATTTCTTTCTGCTGTTTAGCATTAAAGTTCTCTAAAAGTCTGCCTGCAGTTCGGCTTCATTTTTTCAAACTTTAATTTGTTGCAACTGAGTTTTTGCTATGAAAGTGTCATTTCCGAAAGTATTTCATTTCGCCTCATTTCCGACAACTGCTTGACAACCTCTTCACACTTGAAAGTCGACTGGATTATTTCTTTTCTTTACTGGGAAGACCATTGACAATACTAAAATTCAAAGTCTGCATTTTCAACCAATTTTGACCATTATTGCGTCAGTTACGTGTGTGTTAATTAACATCCATTAACACACACACACACATACATAGTGCCTTACAATTCCTGTTATCACTTGCAAAAAAGAATTTGTAGACTTGTGCTACTATTTAAGATACGAATAATAACTTATTTGGTTATGTAAATGGTAGTATTTGACAGAATCTTCAAATAAAATTTTGTACATATAAACTGAAATTTTTGAACAAAAAATGCACTACGAAATGTCTGCTATAAAATCCGATATACATGGACATCTAAACTTAGAAGCGCTGCATTTTACAATTAAAACATTAATAAATAGAATGAGACTGAAAAATTATACAAATGGCTACAATAATTTTTTGGACTCTAGGTAACATTTTTCATGGAATTCACCGTATGCAAAAATTCCACAAACAAACTTTATTGGACTAAATGTAAAAGGTAAAGAATGTTTCCTAAGTTTTTCTTAGAAATGTATTTAAAGACTTATAAAATAAATGGTTAAATGTCATTAGTAATGTTAACATTAACCTTAGAAATAGGACTTGAATTATTCGATTGTTCTTCTGCAAATATTTCGAATGGTCACTTGAAAACTTGGCATTGAAATAAAATTAAAACTTCAGCACTCACTTCGTAGGTCCTCAGTGCTTGTGCCTTTTACATTTCTCCAATTCATGTTCATGAAAATATGCGTACTTTGGCGCACGTTGTCGTCTTTTAGGGTTTCCAGCTTCTGTTGAAGCTCGCCTTTAGAAGAAGCAGTTTGTGATTGTTTATTGTGGTGGTGTGGAGGTAAGGACACATACATATCAGAATGTAGCATAGATATCAGACTATCTCGCAGATATCAGAATGTGTTACTTTAAAAAGTTAAGCCCATGCTTGATTGTTTTGGATGCTAAAGTTCTGAGATTAGGGAGGTCATCTCAAAGAAAAAAGGAAAAATGTAATTTCTAGAATTGTATTTTCTCAAACAAGAAAGTGACAGAATGTGTTGCATGAATTTTTTAATGTGAAAATATATTATTTAGAGAATGTAATGTATAATTTCAGTAATATATGAATAAACTAGTATTATTTGATTAAAATAAAATTCACATACTATTTAATGATTTCAATTCGTCAGCCTCGTCGAAAGATCTCTCCATTTTTTCATTTAGAAGTTTTCTTTCCTCCATCATGCTTTCATTTTCCAGCTGGGATAAACGTTCAAAAGATAAAAATAAGATTACAAATATTTTAATAATAAAAATACTAATAATTTTTTGAAGCATCTCTTTCTATCTAAATATTAATAGAGTTCCCAAAGTTTCTTTATTTTTACTATGTATTTTATAATTAGTAAAAATATTTTATATTTTTCAGAATTATTGGCTGATCAATAAACCTTTTTTTTAACTTCCATGAAAATTAGATGGTATGGTCATTGGTTGATGTAAAAAATTAATCACAAACTTTCAATCTTTGAACGGCCTCCCTCAACTGGATGATGTCTTCCCTCTTCCAATTGTTTTCCTCCAAGATGGTTCCCATGCATTTCTGCAGCTGGTCAAGAAGAATTCGTGACTTTCGAAATGAACTCACTTCTCCCTTGGCGCATTGGAATTCTGCATTAAGACGAATTGTTTCTCCGGAAATTATAAATAAGTCATGGACTACAATTTCATCCTTATAATAATTCCATTCCTACAATAATGTTATCTTTATAATAATTTTATCCTTATAATTACTCTATTTACTCAAAATAGGGAGTAAATAACTTATATTTACTTTATTAGCTTTAAAGAAATAATGAGTGGCTCTCAAAAGACTTTGTAATTGGTTTCAATAGAAATGCTTTTTCAAGGCGAAGATAACGTAACAAATATTTTCAAATGTTTTATTTGATAAATAGAGGCAAAGACCCGAACATTACAACCCAAACCGTGCATCACATATCCATGAGATACTCGTAAAAAACGATCAATAATTTAAAAAAAAAAGTATTGTTTAATTAATTAGTTTCTATGCATTCAATATGCGTCCCTAAAAATGAATCAAAGAAACCCATGCCAAAACAGAACGATAAGTGATTTAAAATTATAGGTGGACTCGATGGAAAATAAATATTCCGTAATTACGCAATCTTCAAAAGAACTGGTAAGTTATTGCAATTAGGCAAACTACTTGACCATTCATGCGAGTTTCATAATGTAATAACTGGCTTATAAAAAGGAAATCATGAAATGTCTTGGTAATATTTTGCAATAGGATTCCTACTTATTGAAAACTAGATAAAAGAAAATTTGATGAAGATAAATAAACCGGGTGCTGCGTTATCACCATTGCTATTATTGTTACTATTTTGAGTTTGTGATTAAGTAACATATTTAGCCAACATCAGAGACTGTAGCTAGCGGCTTAAAAAAAGTCTTTTAAAACAAGAACTTGGGCTCCGTTTTTTTTCTGTTTCTTAAGAATTGTTGTTAAGTCATGGTAGTTATTGCTAACTGTATCTCTTGCCTACATTTAAGCATGAATTTCTCCTTAACGACGAGGTCCTGCATGATTGTCGAAAAGAAGTCGCGATCTATAAAAAGAATCCTTATAAGTTGAACTCTTAGGGTGCCATATATAATATAAATATATATATTAAATTATATATTATATTACATTTTATATATATATTTAAATCCTTGTTTAGATGTATCATCAATTTATCGAATTGAATATAACATCGGCAGGCTTTCTTAATGTAATTTGACATCCCTTTGCAAAAACTTGCATTACATTATCTCACATTTGCTGTAATTGAACTTAAGAAGTTTCTTCACAAATTTCATTGTGTTGCTTCATGGCAAAAACTCTGTAGTGAAATTGCAATAGCATCTGGCATCGAGCACAAGCCTAACTGTAGATGATAATGACTACGTGGATGGGAACAACAGGATATGCTTTATACAAAATAATTATGCTGCTAATTACTTCTCAGTCCAGCATCCTTGCAGTAAAATTTACGTTTTTGTATAATTTAAACTAAAGGATATTGCCAAACTTTTTTTTGTGGTGAATCATAATTTTAATTAAGTGACACGATAATAAAATTGAAATAAATAGATAAATGATTGATGATGCATCAAGTACATATTCAAAGATTCCAGAATATTCTCCAGAACAGGGTCGGTCTCACCTTCAGGTGGATCCCTGGGTGCTCTGCCAGTAATGGAGCAGTAAACTTCTGGATAGACCCATTCTACCACTTCCATGTAGGCTTCGGCACCCTTCGTACCCTTGAACTTAATCGTGTCAATCAAGCGAGCTGGTGTTAAAAATAAGGCAGTTGAAAATAAAAATCATAAACTGACTTGCGTAAGTGAGCTTACCAGATCTCATAGCCGACGTATTTCTGCTCAAAATATCCTCTTCATCGTATTCCGTGAGTACTCGCTTTTGCCTCAGCCAAGCAAGGAAGGAATCAACTTTAGTTAATTTGCTCAGCAAGTGAAAATTGTCCGTCAAAAACTCATTCCATGTTTCAAGTGACCAGCTACAAGGCGCCCCCATCGCCTGTAACTTTCAAATTTGCAAGTTCTAAGTTTTTAAAAAGCGTCAAAGGCTTTCTAGATTTACAAGCTGAACATCTAAAGATCTCTTCAAATTGGTCTTTGTTCGATAAATAGCAGGAGGCACGGCAGCTAGGCAATATCTAATTGTTCTGGCTTCAAAATTGCTCAGTTAGTAAGTTTAGCTTATCAGAAATTCTACAAGTTTTTGAAATGGAAAAATTGCCCGATTAACTCTGATGAGATCTTTAAATTGAAACAGTTTAACCCAACAGTTAAACGAGTGTGTTGTTACAATATTATCTTAATACAGAGCCTGTTGTAGGGACATGACGCGATCGTATTTTTGATCATAATTTTGTTGTTACTTATCACATTTCTACCAGTTATTGCTATGATGTGTATATATTCATTAGTTGTGAGGAAATGTTAATTTCATTGACTGTTAATAGAAACTTTACAATTTAAGCAAACACCGAAAATGCGCAAAACACTGAAAAAAAGTATCCATCATACGGCAGCAAAAATCTTTATTTGTCAGTATCAGACAGACTTAAATGATAAAATAGATAAAGTTAATAATTTGTCTTGTCACATTTCATTTTAATTATTTTCTGAAGTCGATTTTTTATTGATTTGATTGGTTTATTGATGAAGGATTTCAGGCTATGTTTGTCCAATTCTTTTCAGTTGAAAAAAATTACTGGATAAATCTAGTATAACTGGTTTTAATTACCGATATTTAATATAAATTATCAATATAACTTTAAAATTATCATCTCTGAAAAAAAAAGGTTTTCAAAATCAAATTCCCCCGAAAAAAAAAAGTCGAACATCAACCCCACTTCCAAACTTTGAGTTTCAACATATTTTGAGGAATTCTGCTTTCCTTCTAAGACCACCAGCTCTGACAAATCAAGAGAAGGAAATGGCAGTCTAGACAATGATGGCTCCATCTCCAAATTTTCATTTAAAAATGACTTTGGAGATCCTCTGACATTCTTTGACATTATGCCAATAATATTTGAAGCAATCATCTAAATTTTTTTTTATTATTAAGGAAAATAAAACTCCAATTATCCTTTTATCCTGATGCTCCAATCTTTCTACTATGCCAAATCTGCTCGAAAGACTCATTCTGTCCAGAATTCGCCCCCATATTAACGCATCCTCAAACTGCTCTTCTTTCCAATCCTCTTTGGCTACAATCTTACCTTTCCAACCCCATAAATGAAGATTGGCGACAACTTCTCCACTCCAGTTGAACGTCTTGTTGGCGTTCCTCGGGGCTTTGTCCTGAGACCTTTGCTTTTCACTTTTGTCCAACATTATTCACTATTTCAAAGTATTCTTTCATCAATATGCAGACGACAGTGCTCCCGCATGGTCTAATGGTTAAGACTTCCGCCTTTCACGATGGCAGCGCGTATTCGAATCCCGTTGAGGGAGCACCGTACTAATCATCTTGCTATGCAACGAACGTTAATAAGCAATTTTTATGTAGATGACACAATCTGATTCTCTATCACCTCCATCCATAGCCGATCAAATCGAAATCTGCGGGAGTGCACAGATGCCATCAATGATTGGCATCTCGTTAATTTTCTTCAACGAAATCCACAGAAATCCGAAATCATATTCATCGGCACAACTACCCGCCTCAAAACTCTGTCTCCTAAACGTTGCTGGCACTCTCCTTCCTTCCTCTACTAACCTTAAACTCCTCGGTGTTATTTTTGATTCTCACCTCAGCTTTGACCTCACCTCAGAACATTCCGCCT
Source organism: Hirudo medicinalis (assembly GCA_011800805.1). NCBI lineage: Eukaryota > Metazoa > Annelida > Clitellata > Hirudinida > Hirudinidae > Hirudo > Hirudo medicinalis. The sequence continues at coordinate 253,269 of MPNW01000009.1, forward strand.
CCATCGTCAAATCAATGTAATCTGGGCAATACTGCATATCTGTCCAATCCTCTCCGTCGACACAACTTCTCCCCTCGCTCGTAGTCTTGTTCTCGCCTGAACTACTGCAATTCCCTTTTCTACGATACATCTGCCTCTTTGATTCATTCCTCGCAACGCGTACAAAATAAACTTGTTAAACTTATTCTCCTTAACCCTATCATAACCTATCATTGTTCAGGTCTTCCTCACATGTAATTCGTTCCATATTTTCCAAAAAACGTCTGACAACGTCTCTCCGGCAATGTTAACTAGTCCACAAACAAAAATAAATAAAAAATGTTGATGTTAAGAAAGCCTCATAAAGTAGTTATGAGATGCCCCAAATATTTTTTATTCATGCATTTCACAACTAGATCCCTAAGTAGAAAATCCTTATTCCCAACCCAGAAGCTGAACGGAAAACAGCTCGATTTTGTGACTTTTAAAGAATTATCGCATGCTGACAATAAAAGTCAATAAAAGGTTGGAAGCATTGGATGACACTATCTAAATTCTTACTAACTTATGCTCATGTAGTATGTACCTCCACGGTCGTATATCTAGCGTTTTGGTCTGTGCTTTCAGACTTTATTAAGGTTAGTTTGAAAATATTAAGACAACTTAGTGGTGAAAAAAATTATAAAATGGTATAAAGTCCTGATATCACATGTAAACATGTAAAGTGGGTGTGCCAGTAGCACTTAGTGACTCCTTACAGCTAAAGGCTTACGTGTCTGCCGAGCTAAGCGTGATTGCATCACTTTCTTGTCATCGCTTCTTCTTTTTGGTTTCTGCAGGTCGCTATTTTTGGAGGAGTGATACAAAAATGACTGATGACAAGGTCTCAATTTGATTGTTTAATCATTATCGATTGTTTAACATCAATTTGTCTTAGGTTGGAGATTTGAAAGAGACCAGTAAAGAAAGCCAGGTGAAGAAATCGACAAGGTTGTATTCTCATATGTTTTTGTTGTAAATTAGTGATTTGTGTATATTTGTTGATTTTTTTGCTAGTTTTACGAACTAAGCTTTTTTTATTTTTAACGAATTTTATTATATTATATTATTGTTACAATCATCATGACTAAGGAGAAAATGATTTGTTGAGTTAGCCTTTATATATTGTGGTACAACTAATAGTAATTGCTAACTTATTCATTAAATAATGATGTATTGCTTATGTAAATGTAAACATATTCAGGCTTGGTTTGGAAGTAAAAAAAGAAGAAAATCTGGCAGATTGGTATTCCCAGGTATAGCATATAATTAAATAGCCTTTTCAAATGTCGATATTAATTTAACATGTTGAGTTCTTTCATGCAGATAATAACAAAATCAGAAATGATTGAATATTATGATGTAAGTGGCTGCTATGTGCTCCGTCCTTGGTCGTTTAACATTTGGGAGAATATAAAGTCTTGGTTTGATGCTGAAATTAAGAAAATTGGCTTTGAAAACTGTTATTTTCCAATGTTTGTCTCAAATGCTGCCCTTGAGAAAGAAAAGTCTCACATTGAAGACTTTGCTCCTGAGGTTTGAATTTTAATTTGCATATTGCTAGAACTTGTTAAAAGTTTACATTATATTTCAGGTTGCTTGGGTCACCAAGTCTGGAACGACCGAATTGGCAGAACCTATTGCCATAAGACCAACAAGCGAGACAGTCATGTATCCTTCATATGCAAAGTGGGTTCAGTCACACAGGGATCTTCCGATCAAGCTTAATCAATGGTGCAATGTTGTGGTTGGTCCTTAGCTTCTTTCAAAAAGAGAAAGATTACAGGTTTTAATGATTTTTTGCACTTGTCTCAGAGATGGGAGTTCAAGCATCCACAGCCTTTTTTGAGGACAAGAGAATTTTTGTGGCAGGAGGGGCATTCAGCTTATGACAATTATGAAGAAGCTGAAAAAGAGGTTAAAATGAACTCCAAAATTTTAAGTGCACTTTATTAAGTTTTTTAATGATAATAATTTTGTGCAGGTTTATTACATCTTGGATCTATATGAGAAAGTCTATCAAGATCTTCTAGCTGTTCCAGTCATAAAAGGAAGAAAAACTGAAAAAGAGAAATTTGCAGGTGGTGATTTTACAACCACAGTTGAAGCATACATTGCAGCATCAGGAAGAGGGATTCAGGTAAGTCACATTTCATCTAAATTATGATTTGATTCTGCTTTTTTTCAGCCCTGATGTTCAATGAAAGGGCTCAAGGCTCATATGAAAACCAATAAAAATGAGCCTTGTTACAAATCATATTGTATTGATCTGTTGAGCAAATTTAGCCTTGCACCTTTTCAAGCCCCACATGCATCTTATTTACTTTGGCATGCTTTTTGTTGCCTGTTCAATGGGAACTTCAACCCAGCTTTTAGTTTGCAGATAGAAAATTAATGTGTGTGTGTAAGCAATTATGTGGATTTGGAAGTCTCACATTTATTTTTTTCAAAAAGTGTTTCACTTGTTAATAAGATTCAGTTTCCCCTCTCTCGATTATTGTAATATTTTGTGCCTCTGATGCACATGGTGCGTTACAAATTAACTATTATTATTATTAATGTTTTGTTCTTAAGGCATTTACTTTCAAATGCTTAGAATTCAATGCCTGTCACTCGAGTCAAGATTAGCCAGCATGTTGTGCCACAAAATGCTGGCATCTTGCGCTTCTCGGACGAAATTTTATTATATGAGAATCACTGGTGTCTCATCTTGTTCTCAATTTCAATTCAATTTTGAACTTCAGGCAGCCACATCTCATCACTTAGGCCAGAACTTCTCAAAAATGTTTGACATTTCATTTGAGAATCAAGAAACTTGTGAGAAGGAGCATGCTTACCAAAATTCCTGGGGTCTGACAACCAGGTCAATAGGTATAATTGTCATGGTCCATGGAGACAATAAGGGGCTTGTTCTTCCACCAAGAGTGGCTCCATTACAAGTAATACTTTTGTTTTGGAAAGATTGCTTTGCTAGAGACATAAACATGATCTTTGTTACCATAGGTGGTCATTATTCCTTGTGGTGTAACGTCTCAACTTGATGCCACAGACAAGAAGAATCTCATGAGCAAATGTGAGGAGCTAGCATCTCAACTGAAGGCATCAAAGATCAGAGCCTCTGCAGATTTGAGGGACAATTATTCACCTGGTTGGAAATTCAACCATTGGGAACTGAAGGTTTGTTTATGATTATTCAATTATAGTCATATGAAGATCCTTTGCAAAATTTTACCAGGGTGTTCCGGTCAGGTTTGAACTTGGACCTCGGGACATTTCAAAGGGAGAGGCAGTTCTATTCAGAAGGGACAATGGCACTAAGTCAACTATAAAGCTGTCAGGACTTAATGAGTCTATCAAACTGTTGTTGGATGATATACACCAACACATGTTCTCCAAGTGAGACAGATACTTTCATTGATCAAAAATTGGACTACTGCCATGGAACTTTTAAATAAAATTGAAGGGCAAAGAAAGAGCTGGATTCAAACATATCCACTTGTCATGACTTTGACGACCTATGCAAGAACTTGGATCAAAGAAAAATCATTCTGGCTCCATTCTGTGGTGAAATAAATTGTGAGGAAAACATAAAAAAGCTCAGCTCAAGGTGGTGATTCACAATTCCTACATTGGGGAAATTTCTCAGCAGAATGTAATTTGTTTTAGGGATGCTCAAGTGGATAAAGCAGGACCAGCCATGGGAGCAAAAACTCTCTGCACCCCTTTTCAACAGCCTCCAAGTAAACCAGTTAAGTGCATTGGACCAGACTGCAAGTCAAGTCCCAAATACTTCACACTTTTTGGAAGAAGTTACTAATGAGAAGTGGAAGTTCTAAATCTCAGTGGTCTTTCCCTGAGCCTACCATTTTAATGCAACCGATAGGTTGATTGAGACATGACTCTTAGCACGTAGGATAATTTCATTAAACAAACATAACTGGTTGCATTCTCCAAACTCTTGCAATAAATTCTAATGTAATAAATTCAGGAGTTAGTCTTGTTGACTGCATGCTGAACAAGACAATGGCAATTCAACGTCGGTTTCCCTGATAGGCTGCAAATGGTTTAAAATGTTACTCAGTGAAATTATGATGCTGAAAAAGCTAACAACCTCTGTTGTAGGGAGGTCTCCTTCCCTTTTCAACATGTCTTAGGTCGACACCATTCCTAAAAACACGAAATTGATCGAATTAACGAATCACCTAAGGGCAAACTGCAATCTCGACTTACGACAACACTTGACTGAGGTTCAGCAGCAGGTTTACAGGTGTTGGAATTCCATCGTCTAAGTTCGACCTTTTATTATCCAACATGTCATACTGCCTTGACCTTGACAGAGGTGAGATAGATCTCTTTCTCCTTGTGGTGTTCCTAGAGTCTGCACCGCTCCTCCTCATCCTATCATCATAGTGAGATGAGTGATGCCTGAGGTCATCAGCCTCACGATAGTTCCCTTCACAAAATCGCATTAGAGGCCATATTTATTCGATATAGTTATTCAATATCAAGCTTGAGTCGAATTGATCCTCACCACTTTCATCAAGTCTCAGCATTTTGGATTTTCCATTCTCCAGACCACCTCCAACAATTGGTAGTGATGGTGATGCCAACATAGCATTTCCCCCTCCCATGAGGTTGATGTTTGGCTGAATTAAATTTGGATTCAGGACTCCCCCAGCTCTGTAATTTATAATTACAGAGTCCCGAGTTAATTGCATATAAATGGATTAAGCCAAAATTATTGCAGGCCTACCCAATCATGCCTAAGTTTTGCTGCATCATGAAGGCCAATGGGTTCACAATGCTGGAAGAGCTTCTGAAAATGTGAAAAAATCACTATTACAAACACACCCATCAATCAGAAATGAGTAGATGAGAAACATACCCCAGCAACGAAGGAGGAATTGCCCGGTTGTTCAAAGAACCAGGATTTCCTGATCTCCTGTAATTAGAACCTCGAGGTTTCCTGTGATCATTGTAGGGGGATCTTCTTCCTGTTCTGTTGGGAGATGCCTTCCTGAATGTTCCCCTGCTGGATGACCTATTTGAATTTCTTTCTCTAAGCTTATTGTTCTGAGGAGTGACTGATCTCTTTTTTCGCTCTTTTACTATTCCAAACCTAAACAAGCAAAAGAATTGGAACCATTGAGATTTAGTTGTTCTGATGTTTGTTCAACAAGAAACAAATCCAAATAACCTGACTAGAATCTTCTGACAAGAAGCAGCATCTAAAGTTGGCAGACCGGTCATTCGTCTTAGTTCATCCAGGGAAGGTTCTGGCAATTCCATTTCTTTACGACATTTGTTGTCCTTTTCAATCAGAGACTTGCACAATTCAACTCTCTACAATGAAGAAATAGTATAACAAATCAAAACGTGCAAAATATTTCAATTTGATGACAAATCAATTCAACACTGAACACCTCCTCCATCTTATCAGGCAACTTCACAGCAGGATCAATATTTGCCTTGTCTAATATTTTAATGCATTTGTCCAGGTGTCTCAATATGACCTTGCGCTCCCTCAGTCTAAGGTAAGCTAAAAAGTCAAATTGCATTTTGAGAGCTAACAAATATGACAAAATTGATAGGAAGAATTTTAACCTCTGGGAACTGTGTTCACAGGATTTCTATAATTGAGCAGGAGTAACCTGTGTCCTCTCAGTTCTAATTTCTTAGCAGCTGCTTCAGTAACTTCAGTGTTTACAATGTCATCGGAGGGAAAGATTAGATATGCATATCTGAAGTGGTAAAACTTATCATCATTCCCAAATATTTCATTATCATACATTTTAATGTTATCAAACTAAAAGTCTTAAAGTGGGGTTGAGCATCATCTGTAGAAAGAGAGATTGAAGGCAATTTTCATTGCTGCTGCCTCAGGAGTCTGAAGTCAGAAGTGTCAAAATCTGCCTAAGTCCAGAAAATGGAGTGGAGAGGTAATCCATCATTCAGAAATTAGGCTGAGGCAAAAATGGGGTGATATTGTTCCTTCAGAAAATAGGTTATGATTACCCTTTAGGAGTTGGCATGGACGTGACAATGCTGGAGGCATCTTTGCTATTTGTGGAGTTGGTTTCCTTGTGCTTGGAAGATTCCAAACGAAGAACAATTTCTTCAGCTTGTGGAAAGAGTTCTTTGACTGATTCGACTTCGATATCATCAGCCAAGTTCTTCAAGATGGCTACATTGTCAGTCCATCTCTCTGCAAATGTCATTAATTGGTCAAACAGGAAATTTATCAAACTTTGAAAGTCTGGCTTCCATGTTCAGAGGCAGAGGGATTGGCATCTTGTGGGTGGATTGTTGAAACACATTAAAATAGGATCAGAACAAAATGTGACCTTTTAGTCTCAGGGATTAATCAGATTCATCTTTTAGAGAACAGCAAATTAACAATGAAAGTGCCAATTAACATCAAAATTTTATCCCTTGCTTACACTAAAACAAAATACAATTTTAAGACAAACTTTTTCCTCTCAAATCCAAAATAAAGTCCTCAACCATTTTATCTAAAAAAAAAAAATAAATGAATAAGCTTGTAAAAACAAGAATTGGGGCTGGTTCTAGCTACATACTGGTGTTGATTTCACACGTTATCTTCAAATCATTTCTCCATGCTTTAATAGCTCCCATTGCTTTATTTGCTGAACCAGATGTCGTAAAGTTGAGGACTAATACTCTAAACAACAACAGAAAATGCATGATAAATAATTTCCCTCCAAAACTTTTAAAATACTTTCTTACAACTCACCCAAGCATGACTTTTGGATCTTTTTGATTTCTTGTATAATGTAATTTGGCTTCTTCCAATGAACTCCACGTCAGAATATTTTGAATCTCCGAAGCATTGAAATCCTCAAGAGTGAGCGGATGTGCGACCAACTTGCGGCGCTGCTTCAAGTGACCAATGTCTTTAATAAGAGAAAAAGAAGTCAGGAGTTAAGTGTGCCAATTAGCCTCATTACTCAGATCTTGAATATGTCTGAAGCTACAAATTTAATGAAGTTCTAACCATCCATCAATGTCTTCATTGTAGGCATGCTCAACATGGCTTTTTCAATGTCTTCAGGGTTCATGGCATCTTTTTCCTTCTCGAAAAGGTCTAAATTAATATTTTGAGGTTATGGTTGTTTGAAACAAAACCCTTAGCAAAGTATTTTGAATTACATTGGAAGCTCACATGTGTCTGTTGTTTGCTGGCATTTATATGTTTCAGTATATTAAAGCTTAATAAACTAAATATCATCCCAAAATTTCGTTAAGCAACTATAAGAATAAATTTTATAACATTTTCCGTAATTTAGAAATCACCTTTTTCATTGTCAGAGTTTACGTCTTCGTCATCCCACTCATCAACAATCATAAGACCTTCAACCTTTCCACTTGACAAATCTTTTTCATCTCTGCCTTCGTTATGATAATATGAATCCTCTCTCTCGTCAATATCTGCATCATTAACTTCACTGTTCCCACAAAATTGGTCTTGTTCAACAAGTATTTCATCAGCTCCTGAGATATGTGTGGAGTCTTCCAAGTCAATATGTTCTTCGCCAACATAAATTAAATCAGGATCTGATAGATTGCCATCGTTTTCCATGACCGAAGCTCTCAAAACTATCGCCTAGCCTAGCCACGCAAAAAATGTCAACAAAACTCATCTAATAAAACAACAACATGGATGTCAACGGAATTAAACGTTGTAAAAAGAAAAGTTTAAAATGAATTCAAATCACCAATTCAAAATATAAAACTAATGTTCTCATATGTTTTAAAATAATTTTTAGCATTATGCGTTTTTATTTCGTTTCGTTCATTTTTTGAAAAATCTTCTGTTATAAATCTATCAATAATGGCGAATTAATTAATTCCAAATGTAAAGGCATATAACTTATAACATATGTCGAATTTAAGACAAATATAAGTTTAATTCTGCCATTTTTAGCACTTCTTAATGTTGCTTGACTTATTTATTTATTTCAACCAAAAAGATTATGTATTTATCATTTGTTTATTTGATCGATGGACGATGCCGTAATGGTACACGAACTGCACCTTGAACTGCTTTAATTGAAATTGCCTTGACATTTTTTTATCATTAAAAAAATTCAATATTAAATATATTCAACAAATTAGGTTAATAATCAACAGTTATCGATACAAATGTGCATAATACCTAAAAATATTTTTAAAAAAGATGTAATTTATTACATAACATGACAATTATTTATAGTGTTTAATAAGACCGAAATCTGAGTAATAGCCGTTCTTCACCTTTAACTTCTAATATCCATATTTACTTATGTTTGTCACAAGATTTTCTGCTGTATCTGCACGGATGGCATCCCCATCTAATTCTGTACAGGGAAACCACCCTTGCGCTGAAGTAATTATTTTTAGAGTTTTCCCTGAGCCTTCCTTTATGAACTTTATTTATATAGCGCCATATGCATAGCTTCTTGTTAACCGTTTAATCGTTCCTTTCCAAGGGCGATCGCGGCAGTGCAGGCAGGGTTTCGAACCAACCTGCCAACCTGCATTCACAGCTTACAATCGTGCCTTATAGTAGAAGCACTTTTTGTACCATTGAAAAACTGTTAAGGCAAAAGCCCTTCCCTCCCCAATAAAATTTTGAAAGCCTCTATGAGGTCCCCTCTGCTACTCTTCTCATGAGTAGTCAACTGACATCTTTTTAAACTTTCCTCATAACGCAACTTTCCTAATTCTTTTATCATCCTGGTTGTCATTCTTTGCACTCCTTCCAACACTAGGCGCTGAACGTACGGCCGCCTCTGTTTTTCTCTCGCTGTTCCTAGAGTTTTTCCTAGGTTGTTGTGTCATTTCCGGCTGTAATCAAACCATAGGATATATAATTTCTGAGTTAGATTACTCCTAACTAACAACAAAATAGTTTTATCAATAGTTTCGCATTTTGCTGGTCTGTTTTCATTTTGTTGTCTGTTATGAGTACTGCTCGACGTGGACCAATAGCATATGATATGCTAATGAGTTTGAATTTGAATTTGTCCGTGAAGCCCGATCGTTTATATAATCACTCCGAAGAGCTGGAGGCCGCAAGGATTTTCGCTTTTGTCACTATCGTGGAAGAAGATCTGGAAGTCGAGATGACTTCTCTGATTATCATCTTCTTCTTTGATCGTCGTCATTCATGAGCCCATTACCTATCTATAAGGCAATAATTACCAGACAATGGTCAAGCCTGGACATCCCCTTGCTCCTCAACATCATTGAATCGTAATTTTCTGTCGACATTGATAATGTCGATGTTGATGTCTCTGCTTCCCTCCATGAAGATTAGTATGCATCTGCTTGCGTATTACCGATCCACGGTTCGATCGCGAATGCCGTGACGCGAAGCGGGTAGCAAAGTATGGGTCATCTAAATCATCATAACCTCCTTCCTGAACATCAGCTCGCCTATCGTCAACGTCATTCCACCGAAACTGCTATTCCACGAGTGTCGCGGATCTTCTAAGCGCCGCTAAGTCAGATGTCGCTTGTTCTCGACTTATTTGCAGCTTTTGATATTGTCGATCATGACATTTTTCTAGGACGACTAGAAACGTCGTTCGGCTTCATTGGTTGTGCCCTTGCATGGTTTCGGCCGCACCTAGCCGATCGTGCCTTCTCAGTCGGTTGTGGTGAACTAGCATCGTCCTCTACCTCTATAACATGCGGACTACCCCAACGCTCCGTCATTCGGGCACATGGACTCCAATGCCATATTTATGCTGATGACACACAGGTCACTGTCAGCCAGATCAAACTGAATGCTTTTCTATCAGGATTTCGAACTGCGTGGACGCCATTAGTGACTGGATGCTCAGCAATCGTCACCAATTAAACTTCGGTCGTCATCTGCTCCGACCTGATCCAACTAGTACAATCTGTCCGCAACCTTGGGATCTGACTGGATCAGACTGTTCCATGACCACTCACATCAACAAAACAACTCGTTTCTGCTATGCATCTCTCAGGGAAATTCGTAGCATCGCTCCACTCTCATTTGAGCTTCGCAGCCGCTAAATTCATAAATAACAAAAGAAAACATGAACTCTGTATCGTTATCGTGATCGTCATCCTTTTCAAATGTGGATTCCAAGCTTGGATGCAATGCTCTAGATATGGTCTCACCAATACTTTATAAACTCTCAGAATTACATCTTTATCTCTACTTATTACTGTTCTCCTTATCATTCCAAGTACTTAATTTGCTTTTCCATTTTTATGTATTATAGCACCCAAATCTCTTTCGTGATCAGACATTTTCAAAAAGCTTCCTCCAAATTCATATACCACTTTTATATGGTGGAGCATTTGTCTACATTGAAAATCATCTTCCAATCTTTTGCCCATTTTAATAACCTTTTAATAATATTTTAATAAGGTCTTCCTGAAATGTATCCACGTATTCTTTTCTGCAGACTCTCCTAGCTATTTTGATGTCGCAAGCAAACATATTTTAGACAAAAATTAATTAATAATAGTCCATAATTAATTAATGGTCCATTTAATTAATTGATAACAGTCCATAATTAATTAATGGTCCATCACCCAAATCACTTATGTGTACGCAGAACAACACTGGACCAGCAATGACCCATGTGTGGCGCCGCTTATATTAGCGCAGGTTGCCATTCTGAGTAAATTCCTCCCATTCCTACCTTTTGTCTCTTATTTATTTATTTGATTAAAGTCCGTTGCATAACTAAGATGATTTGGACTTGTCAGTTAGTGTTAGGTATTGTAATGAAATAATAAGTATTAGAGTAATAATAGTTGTAGGAGGTTAAATTATATAAATAATAAAATCATTAATAATATTAGATAGAGTAACTATTTAAAATAAATTAATCCGAATTTTGCAAATCCACCTGAAAATGAGGTCCACACTTGCTGGGTTGCTGAGCATGGAACTCATCTCAGATAGATTTGTTCGGGTTCTTATTTCTTCCCTCAGGACTGACTGGGCCGGACATTCCATGAGGAAATGCCGGACATTTTCATCCTCCTGAGGGCATACCTGGCNTCTCAGATAGATTTGTTCGGGTTCTTATTTCTTCCCTCAGGACTGACTGGGCCGGACATTCCATGAGGAAATGCCGGACATTTTCATCCTCCTGAGGGCATACCTGGCATTTTCCGTCTGGATGACGCTTCAAGAGAAACAGGTGTTGATTCAGAGCACATTTTCCAATACGGAGTTTGGAGATTAAAATCTCCTTCCTCCTTGAGGCACATTGGAACTTGCTCTTAGTCGACACGAGTTTCTCTTTAGTCTTGTAGTGTTGGCTTCGTGGGTCAGAGACCCATCTGGTTTGCCACTGTTGGATGATGTTGTGACCCACGGCTCTTTTTACATCCTTGATAGACGCTGGTATCCAGCGGTCTATCAGTTCCCTGGTAGTGGCGGCACCTTTTGTCTCCTAACTCTCAACACTTATATAATGGTAAAAGGCAGGCTTTAAGCTAGGCAGTAGCAGACTGGTGCGCCCCTTCTTATGAAACATGCTTAAAATAGTATTTCAAGTAATAACCAAAAATTTCCTCTTAATAACCTATCAATGTCTTAATAATCATTCAATGCCTGTCACATTGAATAGCAATTACATCGTCCTCGTCTTAATATAACCGTCGGTAATACCGTTCGATATTATCGATATCCATGAAAGTGTTGGTAGCCGAGTGGTTAAGGCTTTCGCTTTGGTGCGGCTCCGTTAAAGAGTTCAAAATCCTAGCCGCCCGCAAGAGTATCACTGACTAACTAATGAAAATAGCATCATTTTGGTATTTAGTTTTGTATAAGTAACGCAGAAATAGAAGCCTTGAGTTTATTTTCATGAACTTGGAACCTGTTGTAACTCGCAGTTCTGGACAGGGGCGAATCTAGAACACTTTGGCGGGGGCCAATTCGAAGGGGGCTAATTTCAAAGGTAGCAATGCTTATTAAATTTGAGTGACTGCTAACTTCACCTAGCTTAAAGACTAGCCTTTTACCATTACATAAGTGTCTGCGGACGAAATACAAGTTCAAGAAGTCCAAATCATCTTAGTCATGCAACGGACTTTAATCAAATAAATAAATAGAATAGAAGTTCTCTCAACCTGTTTGTCAGCCAGTGTAACAGTTTGCTTTCAATTCCACATGCGCCGAGCTTCTACAGAAACGTTTTCAAAATATTTATGTGATTAAATAAATTTTATGGTACATTAAATTTAGTTATTTAATTCTAATTCTTAAGAATATATTTAAATTAATTAGATTTAGAATAATTTTATATTGATATAAAACAAATAAAACATATTGATTTGTTATTCAACTCTTAAAATAATTATTTTCGATGCACACTTAAAAACTTGCAAACGATTCTTTATTATCGTTAAAAATCGTTGAGTGTGGATGAGGATTCTCATGGCGCTGCTTATCAGGCGAGCTCTTTTTGATGCCAGTCATGGTTATCTAGCCGTCACAAATTACACATTTGTCAGGTATAGGAAAAGTGATACCAGACGTTCACTTGATGAAAGTTAGTGTTAGTGAATCTCGATTGAAACTATTTTTTTAACATTTGCCGTTTTATCAATAACACTGTCTTAGGTAGTTTAAAAGTGGTTATCGTAAATACTGATAATAACTTCGTTTATAAATGTTAATTAATTATTCAGAAATATACAATTCCTAAATCCCCTTATACTTTACCTTGTAATAAATTTTTAACAAAAATAAAATCAGATAAGTAATTTTTGATAAAATCTACAGAAATTAAATTGTCTATCAATACCAAACTTTATGGGTGCCAACTGAGAAAACAAATCAAAATTATGCATAGTAATATTACTGCCATATTATTATCAGCATTACTGCTATATATTAATGTTGATACATAACTTTTTAATAATATCTTCTACATTTTGGTATAGTAAGTATGTTGTAAGTTATAGCCTTGAAGATCTTCTTTAATTTATTTAAATCAATTTCTTATGAAGAGGAGTATTGCTTTTATCATAAGGATGTCTCTTTACATGTCTCTTAAATGACTTTTGTCTGTCAATCTGATGTTATCAGATTGTGGTAATATTATTTTCAAAGTAAAATTTAAAGATGCTCTTATTTAAAGTATGGTATGAGCTATGTTTTGCATCAGTTGGCTGTTAGTTGTATTCCTAGGTAAGATGATGTAACATTGGTCTTGCTTGGACTGCCATAAGAATCTTTTTTTTTATTTATTTGATTAAAGTCCGTTGCATAGACCATAAGAATCCTAGGGAAGTTGTTTTATAAATGGTTGTTAAGCTCTCCATAAGGATTGAGGAAACATATCCTTTATTAGATTATTATTATAGTAAATGTTTGTCTCTTGTTTATGTATTACAGTTCAAAAAGAAAGAAAGAACCAAGCACAAAGGAGTGTTTTATTCATTCATAAATCTTCAAAGGATAGCCTCCTAAGATATTGTCATAATTATGGTGACATTGGAAGTGTCCACTTCTTCAAAAAGATTGACAATGTAAAAATGTAGTTTATGCCTTAAAATAAATAACATTAATAATAGTAATAATAATAATAATAATAATTAAATGTCTTAAACAAATCATTACTGTGACAAACTAATCATTACTGTGTTTTACAGCAATGTGCATTGATAGAGTTCAGTCACATATCAGGTGCTCAAAGATTAATCAACAATACCAAACATTTCCCAAATTCAAAGAGGATTCCATTGGGCAGCCATTGCTTGCATTTCTCCTCTAATTCTCGTAATCAGCACCTCAGGCAAAGGAATATTTCAAAATTTGAAATTAACAATTCTGTACCCAATGACCTCACTGACATTGAGCTCTTGAGCTGTTCATCGGTTTACCTTTTTGCTCTATTCCTTAAATTAATTACAATTATCTAACATTGTACTGAAAAATCTGTTTAAGGTTGATTCCCAGATGGAATTATTGCAGAAGAAGCAGTCGCTTTCGGAATTGGATATAAGGCTGAGGTACTTCATTGCAAATGAAGTTGAATGTTTATTTAGAAAGATATTCCCACAATCAGAATCATTCTTATTTGGTTCCTCTGTCACTGGACTCGGCAGATGCAATGGTGATGTCGATATAATTCTTGATATTGAACAGAACAATCCTGTGAGTTTTTGCATGTTGTTGTAATAACTCTTGTAAGGCTAATAACTTACAAAATTAAGCTAAAATTTTCTTAAACTTATAATGCAGTGATATTTTGTCAGGACCTAATGGAAGCTAATACTGATCATAATAGAGCATATTTCTGCTCCAAGATCAGGCCAATGTCTGAAAGACATTTTAGTCAAGATCTTTTGGCAAGCTTTGGCAGTTTAATGAAGAATTTTATGCCTCAGTTTGTAAATGTCAATTCTGTGTTAAGAGCCAGAATTCCAATTGTCAAATTCAAGCACTCACTGGCTGATATTGAAGGAGACTTATGTGCTGGCAACATGTGGGTTTGCCAGTTCATTTTTGCCGTGTTTTTTCATTTCCACATTGCATAGTAACAACTTGTACATATTGATATCGACAAATCTATTAGCAACTGCTGGAGGCTAATAGTCAACTAGCAGGACATCTGAAAATATAAAGCCCTTGCCTTGTTAAACATCTTCATTCTCTGAATCTTTTCTTGAGGTCATAAAGTTGTTTCATATGTTTAGATCTTTTGCATAATTCATAAATGCCAATTATTCTTTAAAAAATCCTCAAAACCAAAGGATATCATTGATTAAAAATCACAATTTTTTGCATTGTTCATGAATGACGAGTATTAAATAGTTTCATGACAACTCTACCTAAATTATAAACATTTTTAAAATTAATTTTATATTCTCTCCAGGGAAGCTAAGGAAATGGCCAGAATTCTTTTCCAACTTTTCCAACAGCATGACTCCATACTCCCACTTATCTTTGTCATCAGGCAATGGGCAAAGTGCTGTGAACTCACAAAAGGTGGTCCTACTCAACACATCAGCAATTTTATGCTGACATTGCTTGTGATCTTCTACCTTCAAAATCACCCCCTATTTCTTCTTCCAGCAATCAAGAACTTGCATAAGTGTTGGTATTGAACAATAATATGAATGGGTGTTTTAGAACAATTACATTGGATTGTTATGATTCAAAGTCATGTAATTAGAATTTTGAAACTGACATATTTTTTTTTAGCTCAAAATAAACTGGAGACTCTTAAACCAATCAATAAAGGTAAAATTGAATTAGTCAATGGTAAATATGTTAAGTGATTGATAACTATTTTGGATGTAACTTTTAGAAGATCTTTTGTTGGGATTCTTCAAGTTTTACACAGAAATGGATTTCACCAACAAAGGCATTTCAGTTTATGAGGGAACATTCATTCCCAAGTCTGATAAGACATCCAATGGGTTTCTGGATCCTCTTTACTTGGAGAACCCGATTGAGAGACATCTGAATGCAGCAAAAATTGTTTTAGAACCTTACTTAGCTAAATTCCAGAAGTCATGTGAAGAGTCTTATGACATTCTCTCCAATTCTCCTGGGCCATCCCCCACAACACCCTGGGGTCTTCTCAGGATTTTAACCACACATGATGTGCAAACTGATGATGAAAGCAAATTTTTCCAAGAAAGTGCAACACCGACAAATGAAGAGATATCACTTTGAGGATTTGTAATAAATTATGTTTAGGCATTTTATACTTTACATGCAAATATTTTAAAATAATATTTACTAGCAATACCATCAAGAATTTTGTTGAAGTTACATGTTTCAAAAGCTGTTGAGATTGCGAAGGTTGCTATATGCAAAAACTCGAGGTATTCTGGAGAATTATACGTGACGTTGAAGTAGTCTAGCTACAGACTTGACCAAGGACGTCATCTACGTCATCTAATGACCATTTTGTTTGCTTTTCTAGGAATAAATCGAACTAATTTGGTTCCTTAGAGATGCACAGCCTCGCAGTAGATGTGCAGGTATCTTCGCGAGTTCGGTGCCGATGCTCAACAATGCTGCGTTTCAGCAGTGTTTCGTTAGGTATTATCCAAAGCAAGAAAATTGGTTATAATATATTAAACATTTGATATTGAAATATTTCGGCACCAATTTATTGAAATTAAATTTCGACGATTTCGAAAGTTTTTTTAACTGAATTTCAAAATTGATAAGCGCAACGTTCGAAATAATTTAAATCGAGGCTGTTTACAGCGGACGGTGACATCACCTATTTTGGAATTTAATATTTGAAGACTTGTTAATAACAACAGTTTGTTTCTTAAATTTAAGCAAAATTTAGAAACTTATGCGAGATGGGCAATACGATGTTAGAACAAAGAGGCGTTAAAAGAAGCTACCAAGAAATCGATGAAGAAGATGACTCAAAAACTGAAACGAAAAAGTTTTTAACTTTACTGATATGAACAATATATTGAATTATTAATACTTGTTTACCCTTCTCTTTTCTCAGCTTGCGCTAATAAAGACCTTTTTTTTAAACCTTTGATTATGTTACGTTCTTATTTCTAGATTGCAGTGCCTTTAAATTTTAACTAATAGTTGTAATAAATGACAAATTTGGTATTATTATTAATATTACACATTATTTATTATATATAGTTATATGTTTTTATTAATTGTTGCAAGTGCTTATTGTTCACATTTCATTACCATTGTAGAAGTTTAAATGAAAAATGGAATAAGCTCAGGGCACAAACAGTGGAAGTCCGAACTATGGAAGAATTAAAAATTAAAAGTCCAATGAATAAGAAGTAAAAGTGAAATAATAATAATATGAAATCCATGAGGATTTCTACAACTTGTTACGTTAAGTTAAGAAAGTACTGTTTCAAACGTCCATGAGGAGTGGGAGTAAAGTAGAGTTTGTGAAGAATGGGGTAACAAATCGACCAAAAGAGAGTAATTTCATTGAAATGGACGATCAAGCACTAATGCTTTACTAAATCATACTTATTATAAAAAAAAAACTTTGAAATTATATATTTTTTTATATTTTTATTGAACAAACAACGAATGGCTAACCAATCTTATACTTTAATAATGTCTCAACAAATTACTTGAATTTTCGAAACTGTAATTAATTAAATTAAAGATCATCTTAATAATTATAAGTTTTTTTTTAAATTTACAGAAGAAAACTGAAAGCAACTCTTGATTACATGCATAACGATCTCTTCTGCAGAGGAGAAGGGAGTGATGTTACTCTTTTAGCGTTTGGAAAGTTGTGGAATTTGCACAAAATATGTCTTTCAAGGGTAATTTTATAAATTTGCTGGTAAATTACAATGAAATGAATATATGGGGACTGGTATCCGAAAATAAATACAAAATAGTAGACCATCTAAAGAAATATAAACTCAGCAGGGAAAGCCAAATTTGTTAGAGGAAAGTCCTGTGTAACTAACTTGCTTGAATTCTTTGAAGATGTGATAAGAAGACTTAATCAGGGACAATCAGTGGATCTGATCTACTTAGATTTCGCAAAGGCCATTGACAAAGGAGGCATGCGGAAAGGTGCTGAAATGGATACAGATATGATTGAAAGATAGGAGGCAAAAATTGAGGATCATGGGAAAGGACTCCATCTGGGTCGAGGGGGCAAGTGGTGTGCCTCAAGTCAGCGCTTGGTCCCCTTCTGTTCATCATTTACATAAATGACCTGGACATTGGAATTTCTTCAAAATTGGTAAAGTGTTGTAACTCGCAATTAATCGATTATGCCAAGACAGTAACGGACAACCACTTTATTCATCAAGTATCCACGCTACCTAACACACAACTAGGGCTAGAACGAATAAAGGGAAAGTTGCAGCTCCTAGCTCCTAAATTAGCATAGCTAGTTCAGTGCGCATGTCACCCACAACACCTCCCACTCCTAAACGATATAAAATACCCACAACATAAAGTTTGCTGACGACACACTGTGCTACAGCATGAATGAAGAAGAGGATGTCCTGGCATTGAAGCATGATTTAAACCTACATTAGTGGTCAGAAAATGGCATTTAATGTTGACAAATGCGTGACCATTCATATGGGAAAACACAATAAAATGTCTAGCATTAAGTTAAACCTTAAGAGCCTGAGGTCTTCTGAAGAACTGAGGGATCTAGGGATAACAACCAAAAAAATCAACAAGTCGTCCAGACAACGCACAGAAGCATCAAAAAGGCCAATAGAATATTAGGAATGATCAGGAGAACCACAATAACTTGAGAGAAGGATGTTATCTTGAGACTATGCATGCATGCACTTTTTTTGGAAAACCTTATTCTAAGGGGCCATTATACATATGTACTTTCTCTCCTAAGAATTTTTTAGACGATGAATTTTCTGCGATCCATAGGGACTTTCCTTGAGTAACGTCAGGCCAACAGGCAACGTTTGGGCCCCAAACAACATTGAGTCAGATTAAAACTTAAGATCGTTTGAATATCTTTTTTCTTCTGAATAAGTTTTTTTTTGTCTTCACGGTGGCGCAGGGATTTATTTACCCCTACATTCCCAAGCAGCAAGAAAATTAAATTCCAACCTTCCTGTCGTTGCATGCTGTGATTTATGTTATGCCCTTTTTAAAAATTGTCCCCGATTCGTCTATAATTACGTGGAATTAATGCATTTAACAGGTAGATTATTTCAAAAACATGTTCGGAGGCACATGGTCAGAATCGGGAAAAAATTTGATTTCTTTGCATTTTTCCGATGAATTAATCACAGAAGAAGGTATTTTGTCCTTCCGCAAATTGATCAACCCAATTTTAATGTATTTTTACCCAATTTACTTATAAATTTAGTTTTCTATCGAGCAGCATTTGCAAAAACTATGGAGACGCTGTATTGTGACGAAATTGAGATAACTAATATTATGGCACCTCATCTCCTTGCTGCATCCTCATGGTTTGGGATGGTGCGTGTTTCTCATTAATGAACACAAACAAGTAGGATCACAATTAATTGATAAACTCATTTAAATATAATTCAGGTCGAACTGATCAATCTTACAACAACTTTCCTATCCGAAAACCTGACGTAAGTATTTATAATGCTTATTTGATTGCCTCAGAACTGATGAACAATTTTTGGATCAGCATAGACAGTGTCATACAGAATTATGCACTCGCTGATAAATACAACTGCCAGTCCTTGAGGGAAAACTGCGTCGAATTTCTGGCTTACAATATATTCGTCAAGCCCTCTGCTGAAATTTTGAGAGAAATAAGGTTGCTACAAAACTTTTAATAAATGTTTATTTTTTAAGTTAAAAATCTTATATTCTTAAAAATGCACTTCAAACAAAAAAAAATATGCACTTGATAGCTGCAACGATAAGCACTTTATACACTTACAACATAGGGGTGTTTGTAACCTTTTGACACGCACTGTACATTAGATGTGCTATCAATTGCAGTTATTGAAAAGTTGATGTGATGTTTTTAGAATTAAAATGCTACTAAATTTTTAATTTCGAATGAAGTTATTTTGATCGCAGCGTGGAGTTGATGAAGGATATACTGTCAAGTCCCTCATTGTGTGTCCTCCATCTTGAACAGGATGTTTACAGACTTCTGAAGAAAGTATGCATTTTAATGATTAAAAAATGTTTAATTATGAAACATTTTTTCAGGTTTGATTGCTTTACGTTACTGGCTAAATTTCCTGAAGATATAAGTTTCATTTGTCTTATATTAATGTCTTGTAGTGGTTGTACCTGAAGCTGTTTCCAGAGTGGCAGAAGAGTTTTGAAGACCTCAACGAATCGATTCTTTCGTGTTTCTCCGTGGGAGGTTGAATGATTTCAGTTGTAAATGGTTCTATTAATAATTTCCATTTAAAATCTAGTTTTATTTTTAGGATCCCTGTCTAAAGATGAATCTTCGGAACCATTTCTTGAGTCAGAAGTTGGAAGAATATTTTTTCCTGCTTTCCAACCTCTGAGACTCGATCACGCCATTTGCAGCAAGAAATTTTGCGAACTTTTAAAGTCCGATAACATCGTACCGAAGTGTAGCTTCATGTTACTTTGTGTCAATGGGAGACGTTTAAAAAAGTGAAACATGTTTTGTAATTTCAGCATGGAAGATAAGTGCCTACGAGAACCAATGGTGCAAGCTGATGAGGATTAAGGAGTGCCATCCGATCCAGTATGTATATATCCTTTAATTAAGCGTATTTCAAAGCAGCCCTACTCGCATAATATATATACACATTAGGGTGGCCCTTATTTTAGAAGTTTCAAAATGTTATTGTCTGACCCCCCAAATGAGTTCCAATATATAAAAAATAATTCAGGCCAAATATGAGTAGGATTGAACAATATTTAGCTCAACGAAGTTTTAGTTTCCATAGAATATCAAATTCAGCAAAAGAACCAAGACTCGTCTAAATGTTTAATATTTTAATAAAATGAAGTTTTTCAATAACTTAATAAATATAAATGTAATTACACGCATAGAAACTAAGAATTTTTGGTATATTTAATTAAATAATTTAGAATTTATATTTATTTCAACCAAAAAGAGGGTCACGAATGACCACTAACGCAAATTGTAGTTCGTTTATAGATATAGAGTGTACAGAAAAACTTGAAATCATTTAATTGTTAGATATTCGTTGAGATCGGTGGTAGTTAAGCTAGCTTGGAATCTAGTATGAGTTGACGAGCTGATGATATCTAGGGGCAGAGAGTTCCAGGGTTTCACGATTCGATTGACGAAGAAATGGAACCTGTGAGTAGTGGAGCATTTTCCTTGGCATAGACGGAGGGCATGACCACGTGTGCGAGATGATATGAAAAGAGCATAAATGCAGAGGCATAAATCGTGGATGAAGCGTCGATGTTCGAGGGTCTTGAGCCCGAGTTTCTGAAGTCGGCTCCTCTTGAAGTGTTCGCAATCCTGGAATGGTTTTGTGAAAAATATTTGGACATGTTCGATCTTCGGTATGAGCTGCTTGCTATGGGGGCTCCAGACTGGAGAACAATATTCAAGGATTGGCCGAACATAAGTGCAATACGCTCTGGTCAATATTTGTTGATCTCTTGAGCGAAAGGATTTGAGAAATAGACGTATTCTGATAAAGGCCTTGTGAATGATGTTGTTGAAATGGACTTTAAAAGTGAGTTTACTGTCAATGAGGACACCAAAGTCACGGATGTTGTCTGTGGAGGACATAGGTCTTAAGGAAATTGTGTATCTATTGGTAGGGGTGTTGTCCCCTGTTCTCTTGAAGGAAGCTTGAAGGCATTTGTCTGGGACTAATTTTTTTTATTAAGCTTGTAACATAATTCGTGGAGGGCACCTGTTGGGCAGCTGACATAGTATTTAAATAAATCTTGTTCTAGCACTGTGTAATCATCTCATTTTTTTAAATTTCTTCTAGTGTTGCCTTGTTTTAAATAAATTAAATTATTATACATGAATAGTTATCTTGCAAATCTTTGCATTTTCAAATAACATTGCGTTCACAAATTGATCGTTAGCATGCTGATAGAATCGAAGGAATTAAATTGCCATCAGGGAAGCAGGTTCTAGATTATTTTCTATATCTCCACAAAGTTTTGAAAGAGGATGTTCATAAGGAGGCTGCAATCTATACTATTGATAGAGTCGAGGATTTCAGGTTTCGAGATGAAATTCTAACTTAGCATCGTCAAAATTCTATCAAAAAGAAAGGACGACAAGGCTGCGTAATCAGAGCTGACTGTTCTGCAATGTTCTCTCTATCCTACACTGGATAATAACTTCAAATTCACCTCTTACAGAAACAAATTCAAAAAGGTAAAAAAAAGCAGCAATATGTTCAATTCTTCTCCAATAAATTTTGCTTGTATAAAAAGAATTGCAGAAAAACTTGGGACATAACAAATCACCTAATGAACAGAAAGAGTCATCATCCACTTCCATGTACATTCTATGACACAGATGGTCATCCACTTTCCTCTCCCACCGAAATTGCTAATTCCTTCAATGCATTTTTCTCAAACATTGAGAATGAACTTGCCAAAAAATTTCCCCGAACAACCTAGATTTCAAAAAATATCTAAAAGTATTCCACACTCAATTTGTTTTATCAAATATCACGTCATATGAAATTATTTTAATTTCTAAAACCCTCAAAAATTCTCATAGTGCTGATTGTGATGGCATTGATCCCTGGCAGGCATTTCAGTGCCTGTAATAGCTCATATCCTAGCCCTAATTAACTGCTCACTCTGCTCTGATTTTCCCGAGTCTCCCTAGAAACTGCGAAGTTGTACTATCTTACAAATCTGACTCCAAAGTAAACATCACCAACTACAGACTGATATCAATTCTCCCATACTTCTCCAAATTTTTTGAAAAAAATAATTTACAATAGAACTACCTCATTTTTCAGCAAGTTTTAAGTTATCAAAGATTGTCA